>JAABNY020000040.1:10758368-10776266 GCA_015164015.2 Brevimyrus niger | reverse complement strand
CCCCATTTCCAATGTACCAATCCACTCCCCCGCCCCCCCTCCCCCAGATTCCCCACCATCACTCACAATAAGCCTCATTTGCATATCACTAGTGAAATCTGAATCAGCAAGTTCTGTCTTGGGTCAACAAAGTTAACCTGCGGGGACTTCAGTGGTGGTACGGGCCTTTGAAGGGGAAAGTGCCACCAGGTGATCGGCCTCTGTTTGTTTTTTTTTAAGCAAAGCATCTCAACAGAAATTCATTGGTTCCAGATGGGGGTGGGGCAGGGCTCATGTGTGCTTTTGCATATTTTTGAATATGACTTTGAAATACTCCCCCGGTACGAGACGCTCGACACGTAAAATTGAATTTCTAAAAACAAAAAAGGAGCAAAATTGAAACCATTTTCATATTAAGGGAACCAGTACCCAAGATGAATTTAGGTGAAATACTTGAGAATAAATTCTTTCTCCCACATGGGGGGGGGGGGGTCTTTATCGATTTTCTAGAGAAAATATTACATTCTTTTATGAAGCTGTTTAATTTTTCAGGGAACTTGGCTGCTAACGTTCTGATCTCATAAACACGCCCTTCAGCTAATGGGTCTTGCTGGAATACCAGCATACTTCTAAATATCTGAATTACTGGAAAGTATATAATTATTGGCGAGTCATGCACTTGAAGTCCTGATTACAAAGAATACAACTATTTCCCCACACAGATCTTCCACACTTTCCTGCATTTTGCCTCCATGTTGCTCTCAATCAGATTGTTGAGAGCCTTAAGTAGGTTTCTCATAAAGACACACTCCCAAGGCAACATGGCAAAGTCTCTACCCCCTTTAATAAGTCACATCTGAGGACCAAAACCTCATTCGGGGCTCCATAGTCGGAGCCCCGCTCAGAATATCGCCGCTGGAGTCCGTGTGATGCCGTCACCCAGCCGGAAAAAGGCTCCCGCTCCATCCGGCGAAAAAAATGGATTCTCGCGGAACCTCAGCCGCAGATTGAAAATGTCACGAGGTCTCTCCGCTGACCTTTAAAACGAGTGAAGAATGCTGAGCTGTAAAATAACAGTTTGCCACATAGACATAACAAGGTGGCTTCCACAGCGTGCAAACACTTACTCATTACTACACCAGATACGTCAAATGTCACTTTAGGCAGAGGAAGCAAATTGAATTATCTTGGCGAAGGACTGCGTTCTACCGTTTACGAATGCATGAACGCGCTCTGGAAGGCACTTTCGTTTCACTTCCCTTTTTATCTGTATTTGCTAGAAGGACGGCTGGCTAGTGATGTCACCCTGCGTACGATCTGATCAGAAAGCTCTGTTGCCTCTGAGCTATGCAGTATTGCGATTTTTTTTTTTTTTACAATTCTAATGTCGTTTTTTTTTTTTCTAGCTGGAAATTGCACAAGTGTTGCCAGGAAAACAGACACATACACATACACGAGAAATGACTAAACTCTACTGGGCCGCTGCACTCATCGACACCAGCGTCTAATTTAAAACAGTGACGTTCAGATAGGCAGCCCATGCAGGAACAGGCTTTACAGATTCTCATCCTCAATATGACATATGATGCAGCTTGATATTCTTCCCATTAAATGACAGGAGATGCACAGTCCACCAGCTAATTGTTTAACCCAACTGGAGAGTCATTAAGACAGCAATTACTTGACTCTTCAAAACGGTACCCCATTATTCCTGCATGTATGGCAAATGTGTTATGTCAACTCATGATAGATTGCGGGCCCACAGTCCAAAGGAAGCCTCTGCATTTTTCATTTTAATAAATAAGAAATGCACACAATAAAATAACATATAGTGTTTATATACCAAACAAAGAGCAATTATTGTGTAATTCGGGGCCTTTTTAATTTCGTAGCTGCCCAAACCACTCAGCGTAATGACATTTAATTACAGTAAAACATGAAAAGAAAGAAAATTCATCTTCTGAGCCGCTGCTATGTCAGTATGGTATGCAGAGAAAACAAAACTCCACTCAGAGCATTAAAAAAAACCCAGTAGAAAACAAATAATGGCTCTGACAGCTGGAGCTCAACGCTGGAATAATATATGAAATATCATACGTGATGAGGGTGGGGTTTGTGGACCGGCCCCCGGTAGCGGCTCGGCCTGTCGTGATAGGCGCGAGGAATCTGATCTCTTTCACTGGGGCCTATACTCACCCACTTACTTTCATTAGGAGAGTCGGTTTTCATTAGAAGATTTATGGTGCGCCGAGGCCAAAACCAGCCAGAGACTGAGTCAATACATTGCAGGAAAGCTAATACGTTACTACCTTTTATGTATTACTTCCTAACTTATCCGTTGCTTTTTTTCCCCCAAAGCGTATAGATGTTTTGCTCATTTGCACGGCAGGAGAAATACAGGGTTTTGCTTAAGGGCACGACAACGGACGTACCTCGTCTTACCGGATCTAACGCGAAACGCAAAGCACCATTTAGGATGCATCTGAATGCTACAAACCGTGCCGAGACGACACCAAGCCACGGTTATGTCCACAGCAGCATTGTTAGGAGACCGGCTCGATGAAAGGAAAGGATTCTAATTTGTGTCCTGTCATCTATCAGTCTGACAGACCGGCATGGTTGGTGACACTCACGGGAAATAAAATTTAAGGTCAAAATGACAAAGATGGTATTTTTTTCTTCTTCCCGAGCTCCAGGAAGACTGTCGCAGGTCTTTCAGTAGATGTACAATATCCCTCAGCCACCAGCCACGAATTCACCACCCTCAGCAAATCAGCCGTGTTTAAAATATAGTCCACAGATGAAAAAACCCTCCAGTACCCTTTCAAGCTGTTTAAACTGACCTGCCACACTTTCTTCATGCTTATCCGCATATTCACATATACTCACTCTGTTAACTAGGACTGTGAGCTAATCAAAACCAAACCATGTCAAGCCAAACCGAGCCAAAAATTTGGACCCTATAATTATAGACACTTCAGAAAAATGTCTCTATACAGGCTACGCCGCCGCACGAGCCAGACGTCAAAGAGCCACAGTCTGCGACAATTCTCAAGCAGCTAAGAACCGGTAGCAACACTGGTAAACTAAACCTTTACAGTGATTTAACCCTAAAGCATATTAGAATTTGCCCGGTAGGTTTTTCGCACAGGAACCAATTGGGCGCCCCAGTTTGGGTGGAGGTGACATTTACAGGGGTAATTGTAGAAAGACTGCAACTTACAATAATGAACCTAGTGAAATATGACTGGCTACCTGAAAACTAGCCAAAAACACAACACAAACAGAACCGATGTACGTAAAAATGTCTCAGAACACCTTGTCCTGGGGTGTCTGTAATAAATACGGCCAAGGACACCCATAGTCCCTGCTTTGATTATACATTTTAGGCTTTAAGTGTGTTTACATTGTCCCTGTTATAATTCTTAAACTGCAAGGTCTCACTTCCGGAATCCTGACGACCTTCAATGATTTCACGGCATGTCAATTTACCAGCACATATGGGGACCCGAAATACTGCCCTTAAGAAGATGTGAGAATTTCACATAATGTCAATAGGATATTTTTTTTATTTATTTATATTTGTTATAATAAGCTACGCAGCTATACAGTTACGACTGGGTGCCATGCCATCCAGTCTTTGTCCATGACTGCTGGGGATTTATTTATTTATTTTTTTTAAATCACAGTGAAACCAACAAAGAGCATCGTGATTCACACAAAGCCTGTCTAAATACAATGGAACACGTCACCGTGACACAATACAGGCCACAGTCTGCAGGTTCCCCCCTTGAGGCTCAACTGGGTCACCAGTAAAAAGAAAGCAAAACAAACGTTAATGGCACATAAGCTGGCAGCATTAACTTAATGGTCCCGTCAGCGCAAGCACGGCCGCTCCATAAATCGGACGGCAAAAGTGCGGGACCTCAAAAACAGGAGAGTGAAGGCAGAAAAAAAAACGAAAACAGAGACTAAATACAATAAAATCACGCTGCATTACGTGTATTCCGGAACGTCGAAGGCATTCTGGCCCATGGGATGCTGCGGTGATCAGTGCTAAGAGTCACAGCTACTTGCTAATGCAATTCACAGTAGCATAGTTCCTTCTGGAAGGTCGCGCCCACTACCAGAATACAACATTACAAACACAGCGCTGACCTTTGAACCCGCATGGTGCAGCTCTACGATCCATTCCTCCCCTTAAACAGCAGGTGGTGGGTGATAAGCAATGTAATCACCACCTAGCCTTGCAAAAAGGAAAACCAAAAAAATTACAATATTTAAAAAAAAAAAAAAAAAAAACAATAACGCGATCGCCGCCAAGCTTATTGGCTTTTGAATGAACGAAAATGTGGCCCCTTAATGACTCACTTGCTGTGAAAAGCTCATGGCTGACCTAGAAACCGTTGTTTGTGTGTCAGGCTGTTAGAGGGTGTCATTAATGTATCATTAACATATCAGGAGTGTTATGTAACGTTACACACACACACACACACACACACACACACAAAAAAACTTCAGGCCTTTCATTAATCTCACAGGCAACATAAAACTAAACTAGTGGGTGAGGTTAAGTACAGAGGTATCTGTATCAGCCTCTCTGTCGCTTACAGGAAATGGCTGTATGTACTATCGTTAGCAGTATCTGCTCCAGATAACGCTATCTTATGAATTATCTTTACGATTCCACTTTACTATATGGTAGTCTTTATTAAAATTTAAATACTTCACATGGTTCCTGCTAAGTTATTAAGCTGATCCGAGACAGGTCCGGTATATTCATTCTCAGATACCATCTTCCGTTACCGCCCCATGCTGCCAAACAGCGGGTCGAAGCGTATAAGATTTCCATCCAATGGCGTAGGCCGATTCCCACTGTGACAAGCCAATCAATAACGACAATGCAAAATGAAGAAGAAAGGAACGAATGAGGCGACAGACATAGGAGATGAGAGATACTGACACATAAATAAAATATATTTTCCCAAACATTAAATTGATCATAACAATGGCTTTACACAGATCCCAAAACAGTTTCAACGCGTGACTCACTTACAGCGTTGATCTCTTCATTCCCCCAGTACAAAAAGCTTCCTTCTTGGTCTTAGAACAAGAAAGACTCCTCTGCCCAGCACATTCCTAAGAGCCTCACCCACTGGAATAATTACCAGAGAGAGGAAAATAAACAAATACATAAATAAATATGGAAAACAAAGGCAATTCAGTTTGTACATAACTGGGAAGTAATGTTTTCCTGAAGGCGCACAATGAAGTCCTTGAAACATTATTCGCTTGAAACCTATTATCAGATATTTTGGTGTGTTCCCTCTGATCTGTGTACGCTGACTCATTAAATGTTTATAGAGAGGAGTGCATGGATGTCGGCACGTTAATAAATCACCACAGCAACAGGGGCGCTCAAGCGCCAGTGACTCTTCCAGCAAATCAACCAGTGGACGATCTCGCGGGGAGCCGGATGAGATTTGAAAACGATAATCAAATATTGTATCGCGCTTTAAGTGACATTTTGTTTCAGACCCCAGCCTGTGCTGTGAAAATTCTTCCTCGCTCCGTATAACAATTATTCTGGGGCACAGAAAGGAAGGTTCCATTTTTTTTTTTTCATATGAATTATTTATTCTCCCCGGTAAGTAGTCTGCTGGGGATACAAGAGACTGGGAATCAAGCTCAATATTTTCCTCTCCAGCCCGGCATTCCAAATCGACGCCCATCACAGGTTGATGTCTAACGTTACTCAATAACAAGAGAGGGAGCCGTTTCACAGCTTGATACGCGGTTCCTTCTCGAGAGTAAAGGCGTACTTCTGAGCAAGAGGTGCGACAACCTACCTCCAGAGGATTCGTCGCCAAGAATGAGCTCGTTTACTAAGGCAGAGGCAAGAATGTAATTAGTCCAAATCACAGAGGATAGTGCTAAAAATAATAATGCAGCCTCAAATGTCAAGCCTAACACATCCTAACAAAGAAAGCCGTGACACTGTTTTAAATAAGCAAATAAATGCATCGGTAGATAAAGCTCAGAAACGTAGTGCCGCGTCGTTTCCAAAAAAATAGTGGGTGATCCTGAAGGGGTGCTATGCCAAACGGCGTCAGCCGAGAGGCTCGATGGAGTCCAGTGCTGACATAGAGGGTCAATTCAATTACACTGGATAATCCAGGAGAGATTATTTTTACTCTGGGTTGGTTCACAAACTAGCGTTGGGTAACACCGATTACATCATGCCTTCCTATGAATTTAACAGCACTGAGTCTTCCTCACAGCAGGTTTTCCCCACTCCACTGAAGTATTTCAAATAACTCGCAGCTGTCAGGACGCCGAACTGCACGGCTGCCAAGTGCCGAAAGAGGAATAATAGAAAATTTGGTTTTAATTTGACGTAATGTAGTACAAACAGTTACTGGAAACCATGACATCTCCGTCGGTACTTGGATAGGTTCTAAAACAGAGAAGCAGTGGTCAGAAACTCATATATGCTAAATAAATATACAGCAGTTTCATGTTTGTTTATATGTGGGGGTGAACAAAATAAAAGGAACACTAAGAGTATATTAATATCAATGATTTAAGGAGAAGTAAGGGCCACCCTTTGGCTTCAGAAGGATTTTGATCCTTTTTGGAAGACCTGAACTATAGTTGGACATTGGGCCACTCTTCTAGAAGAAAAGCCTCAGTTCACTGAAGAATGAATGAGGTGGAAACCGACTTCTCACTCTACAGTCCAGAACATTCCATCCATCCAACCATCAGTCCTTCTGTCCATCCATCCATCCATTTTCAGAAACTGCTTGTCCTATTCAGGGTCACAGGGCTATCAGTGCAAGGCAGGAAAGAACCCAGGATGGAGCACCAACTCATCGCAGTCCAAGACATTTCATAGAAGTTATGTACATATGGTGATTGGGTAGAAGGTGTTCAACTTCATCTGGGTGATCATGAAACCAGACTTAAAATTCTTTAGCAGCATATATGGGGGCATTATCATCTTAGAGTATGGGAAGATGACCGAGGAAGAGTTCTTGCACCACAGGGTGCATCAGGTTCAGTAAAATAGCCTCATAATCCACGCCTGTTATATAACCAGGCAGAGCAATCATCAGACCTAATGGCTCCCATGAGAAGGCTGGCTATATCGTTCTGGATCTCCCATGTGTAACCGTTGGCTTTCTCCAAATGTAAGTCCGTCTGAATGTAGGAGAAACGGTGAAAGATGAGTCATCAGACTACTTTTTCTCATTGCTCCAGGGCTCAGGTTTTCATGCCCCTGACACCCAGCTACACATCTCTGTACATTGGCCTTGGATACAAGTAGTTTCCAAACAGGAGCCCTTCCATTAAATCCAGCAAGATGACAACATTTTGTTTCTGTTGAAGCTGGGTTACAGTACTGCGTTACAATTTTTAATGGCAAACTTTTATGATATTTAGCATCTTGAGTGTCCATCTTTCCTTGGCGATGACCATTGACCTGCCCGCTACTGTTCCCCATTTCTGCTGCAGTTTTTTTGTCTCTCTGTTTGGCTCATGCTGTCATGATTTTTCCCACACTTATCTCCCCTTGACACATTAAATAAGGCTGAAGTTTTCGTGGCCAATGCACCTGCAAGTTGACCATTTGGCCTCTTTTGGTTGTCTCATGTTGCTTTGAAAACTCACATATCAAAGTGCTGACCATCAGACTGCTTTCATAGCTGATGCATATACTGCTTACTGGCATTCAACCTAATATGACTCAACTTTGTAACCGTGTTTGTAGTTGTGATTTAGTTACTTTGACGTTTGAGTCCTATTTCATGTGGTGTCACTTTTATTTTTTCCACCCCACATATACATAAAAATTAAGAGCACCCCTTGAATGTAAATGTTTAACACTTAAGGACTAAAAAAACATTAAAAAAAAAGTTTTGGATAAGGTCAACAGCAACAGACTGGGGAGGGGGGGTGTCTATGATCTCTCAAGACATCTGAGAGAATTCATTTGAAATGGAGACATGTTGTTGTAAACTGGATCACCGTGTCAAAGTATTGTCTTTACTCGTTTCGAGTGGCACATGTTATTGTACATTACACATGTGCTGGAGAGCGGTCTTAAATGTCAGACTGATTGCTTTCAAAATGGCTCCAAACAACTGGGAATCATTACACATGAGTGTGGATACCTCGAAATCACCCGCTCCTTAAAAAACTGAGGCAAAAGCAACCGAGAATTTCGTCAAACTGATAAAAAACGGTGACCTCGCAGACTTACTGGACCGACCACTAATTATATGTATGTGCAGTTTTATTTGAAACGCTGCTGTACTTTACCCAGCAAAGGATATTTCTCAAGGCTGTTTTACTGCCAGAGACTTCCACAATACGCATCCGGGCTCCTTGCATGTTATTCATTACGAATTATGGGAATAATATCTCACCAGACAATTATGCAAATATCATTCAGGGATAAAACGCTTTCAGATTCTAAAAAGTACCTCTGCTTTGAAATGAACTGCACGGGAAAGTTCTGCCTAGGGACCACTGGGGGGGGGAGGGGGGGGGGGGGGGGGGGGGGGGGGGGGGGGGGGGGGGGGGGGGGGGGGCTAGAATAATAATAATTTCATCGTTTCAGTTTTTCCTTGAATTCTCAATCACGGATATGAATGGATAACGCATCTGGCAGTTTAGAAATTCCTGACCTTAAGTAATACAATCCAGACTGCAAATGAGTGAAAGGGAAAATATCAAAGATGATCCAACGTAATACCTAAAATGGCTTATTAAGAACGAGAGCATGATCTCAGTTTTGGGCACGATTTAATGCGGATCGCAGCCAAAGCCAAGATTTATCAGCGTGTCCCACTATCAGATCACTATAATACATTTCTTAAATAGCTCTAATTACCTTTCGTCCCATGCGCAGGAGGCCGTAATCACCTTACACTGTTTACCAAATCGTTCGAAGAGACCATGTTTTAATGAATTAAACGTTGAAACTGTGCAATTCTCATTTCACAATTTCCATCCGGTCAAAAATATTGCTGTTTGGAACATCTGGACATTATTAATAACCTGTATGCTGCCACCCAAGCCAGATAAAAGCAGGGTCTCCGAAGAATTTGAGAAATGTTCCCACTTCAGTAACTGCTTGTGTTTAGTGAAATGCAAGCAGCACCGTTTCAAACAAACAAACCGCTGGTATTTAATTTTCTTTCTCAACGCAGGAACTAGGACAATTTTATATCCCATGTGGTCAACAGAAATGTGCACTATAAATAGAAATCTGCTGTGAATATGCAGAAATCCAAAATCTGATTTCAAAATACAGTACTCGGTTTATTAAAGGAGCATGTCTTGTGCTGTTTCATTCTCCGGGGGGAATTGGGTAAAAAGTTAATTTTTATTTCCTTCAGGGACAGAGTATATCACAGGGCCTGATGTTTCACAATATTCCGCGATCATACACCGAATGATAGATCTTTTCTCTGTATTTAATTATTCAAATGTTCACCGAACCACATATTCTCACCAGAAGCGGCTTCGCCCACTTTCTTACGGCTTCCAGGCGTCTTCGTCGCATCTTCCTAAACAGCGCTGCATATTTTGCGCGCCGCTTGGAAAAGCCGATGTAAAGGCGAACATTTCCCCCTTCAGCGCTGGACCCGGTGCTGGAAACATTCGATCAGCCGTACAAGGCCACGTTTTTGCTTGTTAAACACGTCGCCAGCAATTACATAAAAAGCCCACTGACGACATCGTTGAGATACGCCATTCGAAGCGCTGGCTTTTCATAGAAAAAACAACAACAAATGACCCATTTTCAGGGCAATATTTGCGGCAAACACACGTAGGAAACGAGCCTGGAAATAAAACGTGAATGTACGCTTTCAAAACTGGGGCTATTGAAGCCACAGCGGGAAGGTAACTTAAACGTAATGTTCCCATAATTTGATTTATAAAGGTGTACATTATTAACGCTCTTCAGGGTAAAGGCTTGAACAGACGGCCTCTTGATGAAAGATAACAATGTGTTCTTTTGTCTTGCACATCTTTTCCATTAGCCGAAAGGATATCATTAATTCACCCTTCATTGTTATGCACAAAATATACTATAATAATACACAAGGCATTCTTGTCACAGAGGATTTCTCTGGACAGAATAAAAAGTGTTTAGTTTGTAAAACATTAAAAACCTGGACATGCTAATTGAAGTGGTTTGTCCATAATTATTTTTGCATATCCCTGTCTGCATTACATTTGCACGAATATATTTCTCAAGGCTACTAAATAAATAGATAAAGGCAGACAAAGACGTAGAAAAACATCAGAGTCCTGTATGCATGACAAAAAAATTAACAACCAAAAGGATTTCAGGGTGTTACTCAACTCTAGAGTGCCTCAACCACGCAAATTACAAAAGCTTTATAACAACCCTACTTTAATTAAAAGCACCAGGATATAAATATTGTATTCTGTTATCACTTCATAGATGCCTGCGTAAAAAAAAGCATAACAATGTAAAATACGCTCTCTTAGGATACTGAGTCAGTACAGCGAAGAAAAAGGAAATGATTCAAAGAGAGAAAATAGCACAGCAATCAACTGACAATCAACCAACAAACTCAGTTCAATAATTAACTAGACTCCTGATTACATTCATAAGGCATCATTTCATTCCTAAGTTTTCATTTGTTATCTGTACTTGGGCTGCAGGGTTTCTTGCAGTTGGAATCTTAGGAGTTTAAGCGCCATAATCTCATCGGTGCGTGTTCGCTGCTGTTTGGCAAAGTGTGCCGGAAATATGTAGGACCTGAGATGGTTAAAGCTCCTTTAAGGAGACCTGTGAGATTCTAAGGCAGGGTTGCCCAACTCCAGTCCTGGGGGGCCAGAGCCCTGTGTAGCTTAGTTCTTTCCCTGTTCCACCATAAATGATTCAGCTCAAGAGCTGTGTGGTAATTAGCACAAGGAGTTGAATCAGGTATGTTAAATGAGGGGAAACCCAAAAATGTGCAGGACTCCGGCCCCCCAGGACTGGAGTTGGGCACCCCTGCTCTAAGGTAAGTGTTCACACCGCAAAAGCAGGACGAAATGAAGCCCTCCCTACCGCTTATGAAGTGTGTTTATCAGTACTTATGGGCACAGGGCCCAGCAAATTGCAGATTACATTTAAAGTAACTTAAAATTCTGTATGTCCTTATGGGACTGTAAAATAACATACATACACATGGAAAACAATTAAAACGCGAAACCCAGTCCGGCGATAAAGAAGGGCTTTAGGATTAAAAAAAAAAAAAAAAACTGCAAGCATGAAAAGTAATAACTTGTTTTGCATCACATACTTCCTAAAGTATGCTTTAGTCTTCCTGTTTTAAAGTTTAATGGCTCTCAGTCTAACATCCCTGGACTTGTTTCACAAGCTATGAGCGTTAAACTCTTGTTACGTGGTTCAAAACGCTGGAGTCTGAACACTTATCTGAACGCAGTGGCTTTCCTGCCAAGCGTCCGTCTTTCCAAGCATAAAAGATTTGTCTCAGATTTGTTTCATGTTCAAAATAAAATAAATACAGCATGTGGTAATGCTTAAAAAGAATCATGACTTCATGCCTTATCCCCAGGCACAAATAAATTACATTCCCCAATCATTTTATCACTAATATTGCAGTGAATTATACTATGTTAAAACACGATGAAACATTCTATAAAAACCAAAAAAGAAAAGCCGATGACAATTCTAAAAAGAACTTAACTAGTTCTCCAAATGCCATAAATCATCACTAACTATCGAGTGTAAAAATGCATAGATTAAACTCACCCAAGATAATGAATGTTCACCTTACAGAAATCTGTTTGCATTGCTCTCCTCGCCGTCGTCCCTATTAATGTTTAAGTTCCCATCGAGAAGGATTTGCTACCCAAGACCTCATGCCCTTAGTTACTAATGGGCAGATAAGTGAGTTTTGAAAATGCTATGAGATTAGCCTCTTAGCATAGAAAAACATAAACATACCATACCACAGGCTATATGCATGTTTAAATTATTAAAATAAGTTCATGGATTCAAGCAGATAAACTACAATTTCAAGCACATTGCAATGACTGAAGACCAAACCGGACTACTTCTGGGTCAGACCAAGCTTGATCCCGTATCATGATGCCAGTTTCTTTCACCACAGAACACATGAACAAAATGCAGTACTGGCTTTTAGCATAACTATGCTAGTCACCAGTTAATTAAGCCTCCTTGCAAAACATCCCAGAATTAAAGTACTGAAGCCTTCTGCTTTGTATAGGTGACGCGGCATATATTCGGAGGGTCAAAAAAAATCGTTGCCTACATGATGTAATTATACAAATAATATGGCACTTGTCAGTAATAAGGTCAAAGATGAGGTCAGGTCAATTGTGATTCATTCAATCAAGACAGAGTACATCCATATCACAGCCCCATTGAAAGTATCTTATCTTTTTCTCATTGGTCGTATCATCCATGAAGGTGTAGCCAGATAATCCGCCACTGTCTTCTCATTTCCCCTGAGACCTTCCAGTCAGATCCAGCCGTGTCTCTTCACATAATCTCTAAATTATGTGGTGCTTTAGCTATTAAACCTTAACTCATTTTCAAACTGCCCATTATACTCATTGGTTTGTTAGTCCATCAGGTGATTAACCGCAATCGATTTAATGTGGCTTGAAATGGCCAGGAATGGTTCCGCTCGGGCAAGAGTGGGCCCAAGGAAGACAAGTGCTGAATGGGTCGGCCCGGCGCTCTTACCGAACTCGTCGCAGACGCTCTCGTTCTCGATCAGCGTGGGATGCTCGAAGGTGTCGCGGCAGTATAGGATGCGGGTGTTGCTGCTGAGGGAGGCGATGCCACCCAGCGCTAGCACTACGTGGTCCGTCAGCAGGGAGGAGGGCCGCTCGCGTAGCCGTACGACAATGGAGCGGTACCGGCAGTACTGTGGGTAGCTCAGCACCAGAACTCTCTTCTCTTCACCATCCTCACCTGGTGAAAGGAGGGGTAACAAAAAACAAAAACAAAAAAAACACAAGGTTTGGCGTTAAGCACTTTAATCGTAGTGCAAATTCGCGCAGATTGTCGTCTTATGTAACAGTTAACTGACGGAAAACCAAGCAGGCTTCCTTTAATTTTCCGTGCGGATCCAAAGCAGCTGTTGTCACATGACGGCTCTCTGCAAGGATTGGCAAAGCGAAAATATCTGGGAAGCAAGCCATGCCATTCAGTACAGATAGATTAGGCCGCACAATATGGGCTCCTGAAGACTCGCTGGAATCCCTGCTGTTGAAGCAATATTATTACATCCAACAGAAAGTCAACTCAGTTAATATGGCTTCAACAGTCACAGTGTTAGGTCCTCTGAGATTTAACCAGAAACCCTGCGATTGTTAAGCCAATCACAAGGCATTAAACACCCAGTGAAAAAAAAAATCTATTCCTAAGACAGGAGTTAACATCTATTGTTACAGTCTAAACCATGTCTAAAGACGTCAGAGGACTGGGGTCCGGCTGAAAAAGCAGGACAGGGACGTAAAGTGGCCCCGCAGTCTGGGAACGTGGCGTTGAGGGCCGGAGAACATGTGCACAGTTTCCACTGACTGACATACCCCAAAAGAAAACACTTGGCTTGGTTTTTTTTAAAACCTAAAACCAGATTTCAATATCTTTTTATACACCATCAAATTATCTTCATTACCTCTTCCGCAAAGAAGATATATAAAAATCCAGTTACATAACGTTGTTAATTATGTATTTCTATCCGTGACTGTAACAGCTACAGGATTTGAAATGAACTTCAAAAATTCATCTATTTTTTAATGTCTCTGGATGAATGCAGAAGTGCTCAAAATGTCCTATTGATTTTGCTTATCCTTTAATTGGACCTTTGCATGAATAATATCCCCTTTTAAATTCCCCACATGCTCTGCGCTCCCCTCTCTTTCCACCACTGTGTTCTCTGTCTTCTTACACGTAGCCTTGAAGATGTGGGGAGAGGGGGGCTGGGAAGCTCAAGGTTGCCCTCTTTGACAGTGCTTGTTGAGTATCATGGGATTTTTCTTGCTATATTTCTTTTCTTTGCAATAATATACATGACTGGATAGGTAATCGGTTAATGACCAAAGGCCCCAGAACTCTTTCCTATTGTGAAGGGGACGGGGACAGGGGGGGGGGGACAAGTTTTAACAGTATAACTCATATGAGTAATGGCATCCTCCCTTCTAAAAATCTTTAATAGTTCATTTAGCACAGTATATATAGAAAGAGCATGCGCAATAAAAATAGAGAATTTAAGTTTGGTTCCCAACCGGTACATGCGGTTCTTTATTTGCATTCCCACGGCTTATTCATTGACAGCTTTCACAGTTATCGCATTGTGCGTTAGTTCATTCAGCAGGCCAGCCGTGTACAGTAGGAATCCTCACTTGTTCGACGGATCGCCGCCTTCCCAAAATGCTTAACGATAACATATCCTCACTACTAAGAGCAAGTGAGGCAGCTGAGGTTGTTGTCAAAAATCGTCCGAGGTTCCATGGAGCTGCGCTGATCTCAACCAAACTCAGAGGGATCCATTTGTGGGTTATCTGATTAGATTCACTCTGTGTGAATAGACTAGGGGAAGTAACTAAAGCCCTTCCGCTTCACAACCATTTTCCTAATAAAATCTTCCACTTCTAAATAAAGGAATTCTTATCTTTGCATTTTAATTGGTTGGGGCTGCACTATCATTACAGACTGGGGAAAATCACATTATGCAATTTTCACTCAGTGCTCTCCACAAGCAACCTTTGTTGCGAAAACAGGTATGCACCGATTGGCCGCAGAATCAACCTGTGAAATCTGCTTGGTTAAGCTTCACATGTCCTCTGATCAGGGAAAATTGGCTTCCACGTTCCAGATTCTAGTGACGCGCTCGGTTCTCCACAGCTGGACATCACGCAAACAACGACAGCGCCTGTGTTGCGGCATTTCATTGTGTGCCTTTTATGAAAGTTATCTGGATGGAAGACTGCAGCACCAATGTAATTTTATCCGGAGATTATAAACGTCAAAATATGTGTTTAGGAAAATCTCCGGATGGCTGTCAAAAGCTAAAATAAATCTTGCTCATAAAGCCAGCAGTACTTTCCTACTGCTGTACATTGCCACCAAATCATATATGTCCTCTATGAAAGTCAAACACATGCTACAAAAATACACTTCCACATGCCCCACCCTGAAAAACAAGCACGTCCCAATACAGTATCTTAATCCCCCCCCCCCCCCCAAGCTACTCTGTCTCAACACATTCAATTTCTTCTTCCTCTTGTTCTTTATAGGTTCTTGTCTTTTCTAGCTCCTGGGTCAGAACTTTATTTAGCTCCATGAAATATGAAAAAATAGCTATGAGTAACTGCTGTGTAGCCCCCCCCCCTTCTAGACTAGACAAAACTCTTGCTCTAAAATAAAGACTAAACTCAAGAACTGTTGCTTATCTCAGAATTTCACAACCATGTAATTATGTTACAAAATACTTTTAAGGGCAAAAAAAAAGTATTTTCCTCTTAGATTGGATCTCTCTTGCAACTTGTTAACAGAACATTTTGTTTGTTTAAATTTGGATTTCCTTGTCCACTCATCTGCTTGCCTTGGGGTAAAGGGTATAGTTGCAGAGAGATGAGAAAGGGCTGAAAAACCACAATCATGTCTTGTGTTTTGCAAGATGCGACACGTTTTTTCCACCTTTGTCGATCTGCATAACCTGAACTCATTTAGCCTGTTGGTGTTCTCCAGTAAATATCCCAATGAGATATCTCATTGACTGAGATTAGTCACTACACATTCACTTCTGCAGCGCTCCTGAATTATCCATTGTGCTCATCTCATTAGGGTACTCTTTGAGAAGCTGGCAAGCAGAAATGCATAGCACAATCCAAGGAAGGCTATTCCTTTCCACAAGCTTTGGCTCAACAGAAAATCAAAACACACATAAAATATTTTAAAGCATAAAAAAAAATGCAAAAACCAAAAGTTAACTGTTCTAATTGCTTTAACCGTGTAGAGTTATTGGTTTTTACAGTTGAATTAATGAGGTTTTTTTTTAACACGTGTACGACTACGAGCAACACAGAAGTTTGACATCAAACCGTTGCTGATAAAAGATATGACATTTAGTGGTTGGCACACGGTTTCTCATTATACCGGGAAAAGGAGCTGCCAATAATAGACTGAAAACAACGTGCAGGTAGCGCATTTATGCGACGGTTTCACGCTGATACAAGAAATAAACCTGTTTTTATTAAGCTATTTTAATATGTGCTCAGGCGTACTTCTCTCTCAGCTGTCAGGGGGCTGCCTATTGCTCGTCCAAGAAAGTTCCTCTTCAGTTCAGATCTGTTCATTAAGAGCCATTAGAAGTCCGAAGAGCTTTTCTTTCACAGCGTGTTTGAAAACTCTTCAAAGCATACCATATTTTCAAAAAAGGTTACCAAAACCCACAGGAAGCTTTCTATTCAAACTATGCGCCTGGAAAAAAACACTACTGCACGATTATGTTCCTGAACTTAATTACAAAAATAGTCCAATGTGCCACTTATTGCCTCCTGGTTACATTTCTGAAGATTGTTCTTTGGATGGCAAGGAATAAACGACGTTAAAGGATTTGCAATACACCGGAACAGGGAGTTCTTCATACTCCATTTGGGGCATCGACTTCGCCGTTTCTTTCGCGCCATCTTTGTAACCGAAACGCATCACAAGGCATTCTACGAAATACACCCCGGTGTCATTTTAAAACGCCCTTTTTGATGATTTATATTAGCCGGCATTATTTCATTTTTCTAAGCTCTTTTCCTTTCAGATCGGCTCCCTAGCAACCAGACACGGCGGAGATTTTATATTGCTGGCACCGCTTCAGTTTTAACTGTCGGCGTTATTGATTGCGAGATTGCAAAGTTTGCATTTAATAGCTTCTGTAATACATGACAGAATTATACAAAATTTGTCATGCCAAACTGTTCCTTTGCCTAAAGTGATTACTGTTTAAAACACGACCAATACATCAGCCAGTGCTAGTATAAGCATATTTCGCTTGATACACACTCCCTTCCACCAAATGAACCAATAAATGTCTGTAACAGAAAACCATTATTGTTTTAAACTAATGGAGTAGTGGGTAAAATTAGAAACTAAATTAGTTTATAAAGAGTTGACACAGAACAGCTGAAATGGGTTATCTGCACAGAATAGAGATCCATGCTATTCCTTTGTGGATTCCTTTGAACTGAAATCCATTACCTTGTTTGACTATTACAGCGGGAAAGCAAAACAGTGCCCAGTAATCAGTAACAGCATGTACTCAGAAGTGTATACCACCAGTATACTTCAACCCCCCCCCCCCCCCCCGTAGGTTTATGTTAAAACCCCAGAAGCTACACTTCTCTGTATTTACAATTGCGAATATCAGAAGCCTCCATCTGCCTTTTTTAAAGCTCCCCCTGTTATACCAAAACCTCGCACACAAAAACCTTATTCAACTACAGCTCAAGTGAATTACTACAACTGGCTGCATGTAGCCCCGCGCACAAGGGCGAGATGAATGGCTTGTTTTCTGGAAATGCATCAGTTATGAGATGCAGGAATTCAGCATTCGGGCTGGGTACAGAAGCAGCGCGGCACTACGGCAGGATGTGAACGTAGGGCAGACGGATTATATGTATTTTCGTTTAACCCTGCAGAAAGGAATACATTGTTATGGGAATTACAACGCAATACATAATTTAATATTCCCTCGCTCCACCCCTACCCCCCCCCCCCCCCCCCCTTCCGTGGCCCCCCTTCACAAACCGAAGGAGGGGGGGCTTTGAGAAGAAACCTGTTCCCTTTGTTCTTTGATAAAGAGTTTATGTTTAATGGATTCCTCTAACCGAGGG
>JAABNY020000040.1:10740349-10758358 GCA_015164015.2 Brevimyrus niger | reverse complement strand
CTCCAAAAGGAAAAAATTTTTTAGGGCATTTCACAGCAATAAATTAATTTAAATTCCCCCCCCCCCCCCCCCCCCCCCCCCCCCCCTCCGTTCAGTCGTACCACTTCACAAACAGAAGGAGGGGGGTATTTGAGAGAAATCCGTTTCCCTTTGTTCTGTGATAAGGAGTTATCGTTCAATGGATTCCTCTAACCGAGGGTGTCATTACACTACTATTTCACCATCGTTACAACTGCAAGAAAGCTTAAAATAAACAGCGTCCTAATGCTCCCCCCCCCCACGACGTGCCGCGCGCTTAGCAAGATACGGCGACATATATCCACAGCATCATACTCTAAATTATAATCTACCCCCAATAAATAAGTAAATGTGCTGCGAATGTCAGTTCTACGCTAGTGATTTTTTCCAGTACATCGTTATAATCTGCATTTTGTTTATTTAAGATACGCCCTGCGCTCTCCATATATAATGTACTACAGACGCACACAAAAAAACCCTGACCGCGTCCTGATAATAACCAAAGGCACAACAGAAGTTGAATGCAAAGTACACCGCTCTGCCCAGGAGTCTATCCATCATGCACATTCATTAGATTCTGTGAACGGAATATCTATTTTTCCCTTACTTTACGCCAGCCAGGTTTTTAAGACGCAGCGGCTCTGACGCGGCCAGCAAAACGCTGGTTTTGGGGCGATTAACTCCGCGCCGCGATTCGTGAAATGAAAATGAAATTCTAACAAGGCACTTTAAACAATGGCTGCTCTCCTTCTTTAGCATCTGAGTGGGTGAAATGATTAGAATTTCCAGAGGACAGGATGAGTGGCAGAGAATAGTGGCATTATTCAATGAAACCAATTAAAGAGCATTTAGACTCTGACACAAAGGAGGGATTAGATGACGGCCAGGATAACAAGATAGTATATTATCAATGCACTATTGTGCCGATTTCTTTATTTGCAGTCACTTCTAGACAGGCCTTTTCAATTACTGTCCAAAGAATAAATCATTCATAATTCCATGGCCTGTCACACAGAACATGAATGCATATCACACGATTTTATCATTTTTAAAAAATGGAAACCAGACTTCCTTTCGTGCATATCGTGAAAAACACTTGTCCAGTAACACATAAAATTTATATAGTTGGGAGCAGATCAAAGTGCATTTAAACTAATTCTCAAATGGAGCTGTATCTACACTGAAGTATCTTCCTGTGAGATATGTAGTGAAGTGGCAGCGGTGGATGGGGAGAGCTGTAGTAACTGTAGGCCGCTGGATTAACATATGCTTGTGGAGGCAATGGCAACGGAACGATACATGACCACCGTAATGAACCAAACCCTCCAGGGCACCCAACTGGCACTATCAGTCATGAATGCCCCTCCGAGGACTGACACTCGACAGGGAGGGTGGGACAGTGGGGTCACCACAGCACTTGTCTCAGGTATGGATTTTTTTTTTTTTTTGGGGAGATGGGGGGGGGGGGGTATTGCAGGTCTGTTGCCAGTTACTTGGAGTAAGTAAAACTCCCAAGATCTCAGTGAATCGCGCGAATCATCCTCTCTGTCGTCATAGCGGTGAAGTAGTAGGTTTTGTCACTCTTGCCTGCGTGTTGCAATGTGCACCGAGATTTATCAAGGGCCATTTTATGGAATACCACGCCCGCTTAGACGATAATGAAATATCCAGTGTATGCAGTGCTCTATCTTACAAGCAATCAGCTCAATAATGAAATGGCACCTTTTTTTTTTTTTTTGGATATTGTGATAAGGCTGCAACTGAGAGGAATTTGATTAGTGAATAATTAAATACTCATGCACACGATATTCTACCAGCGTGCCGCTTCCTATGACTAAATAAAATAGATTAGCAAGCAGAATGTCATTAGGGAACTGGTGCCAAAATAAGGGATTAATTAGTCTCAGAGATATAGACTAGAGCAGGTACTACCAAGATATTTAATGTTTAAGGAAGGTTTTTAGAGTTTTGCAACAACCCCAACCTCAATGTGAAACGATTGGTTGGCAGTGATAACAGATTAGTCATCCCGGAGAGAGAAGGCTTGGCACAAAGGAACATAAAAAGACCACATTGTATTTTCGCAAACACACTGAGTGCCCTTAGGTTAAAATTAACAATGCCGCTTTGGCTGCCAGAAGGGGGTGGGGCTTTTCATGAAGGACACAGCACAGCATTAACATTTAATTGAATTTCCCTTTTTTTAAAAAGGGACCTGTTTTAAAACTCGGAAAATCTAATGAAGCAACTAGATTAATGGAAAGATTTGAGTGGAACTCTTGCGAGACCTTTTTCTTTACCAGTCTGCTGGCCGTTTGGGGTGTTTTTATACTACAGCAAGAGTCACATTAATAAGTCCTCTGTTGTTTCAGACCCTGTAATGGAGGGACAATAAAACTTTTCATTTCCTCAAAGGTCACCCCTTAGAGACATTCACATTGTTTAA
Source organism: Brevimyrus niger (assembly GCA_015164015.2). NCBI lineage: Eukaryota > Metazoa > Chordata > Actinopteri > Osteoglossiformes > Mormyridae > Brevimyrus > Brevimyrus niger. The sequence goes on along the minus strand of JAABNY020000040.1, from coordinate 10,755,894 downwards.
CTGTCTACCAGCGTAGCTATTATCCCACGGCCCATGGAAAAATAACACAAGCCATTGGAAAAGGCAGAAATGAACACAACAAGAGCGGCGCAAAGGCTTCTCTGCGCGGAACCAGAAAGTGATTACAGCACACGTCTTCCTGCTTCACCCACATTAGAAAACGCAAGCATTCTTCACGCTTAAAAGTGACTTTTCCACTCTGCCTAACAATACCCTGGTCGGGGATTGAGAATTCCTGGCATCCGGCCAGATTCAGTCATAAGGGAACGGATGATATGAGTAGATCACTGAGTTACGACAGACAAAGAACTCATGTAAATTTCCAACAGGTCTGCAAATAATCAAGACGTGATATTTGTGTTTATTAAGCCGGCCTGTGACTGTTTCAGAAACGCCCAGAGCTATGCTGCAATGACAGTGGTGGAATGGGTTTGTTTAATTATTTCAAGGCAATTTCAGACTTCTGAGTTACTTAAACAGGAGAGCATTCTTTATAGATATGCACATTTCCCTTTAGATCCTGTACTAGCTAGAGTTGTAATCTTCCTACTGAAGGTCACTTCTGCTATCTGTTAGCCATGACAAGTAGAGCAGTCAGCCCTCCCCTTTGTGCCTTAGCTACAGCCCAATGTATAAATATAGGTGTTTAAAATTTAAAGCCAGTAAAATTAAATATGTTCACAAGGCCTGTAAATATCCCTGGGCAGATCTGCCTCGACTATGAGACATGATTTTCTAAACACAATCATGCTGCAACATGAAACATTTGTACCCAGAGCAGAATAAATGGCCCAGGCTATGAATGCTAACATATCATCTGTTCTAACTTTCCTGTTGCTTTACTTGCCTGTGTCAGGACAAACATTTGGTGAAAGCCACATTCAGGCCACAGGAAAAGAGCGACCGCACCAGTGAAATCACACTGCTCTTTGTTTCCAAATCGGCGACATCGATGCCATTTTCTGCCATTATGTCATTCGTACAGAAAGGTCAGCGAACGGCGTCGTGCGTGAACGAGAGCGGCTCCGGAGTTTCCTCCAGAAAGCCCTGAAATCCAGAACGGCCTCATGCCAAGTAACAGCCACAGACAGATAAGTCACTGTTCATTCTATTCTGCTTGACAACAAACTTGCTGCAAGCGAACGGGACACCCGTCGCAAATCAAAGTGGTCCCCGCGTGCCCTGGCAGCATGGGTGATGCATGGACCTGGGTACCACGTGACGACTTAGCCCCCTCCCCCTCCCAAAAAAGCCTCTTTTCAGGCTAAAGCAGGGAGCTCGGTGCAGCCTGGAATGCAGGCACCCAACCGGGAGTGCGGCCCCCAAGTCGTAAGTCATGGTCACTCCTTAGTGGAATTACTGCTGTCCCTCTGTTGTCCATTACTCCCACTGTCCCGTAGCTACTTACTTACTTATTCCTTTTCAGATTCATCAAGACAACATCTGACATCTTCTATCACTCTCGGAACAGCTAGAGAAATGCCATAAATACGCAAAAAAAAAAGAACTGTGATGATCTTTTTGTTGACCGTGATGGTTTCGGCTGACATACGAATTACATCAATATATGCACATGCAATGTATACCAAAAATACACTGTACTGTTTGTACATTGGTATCCTTGTTATTGAGTGTTACTGTACACTAATAAGTCTACATTGAGCAATGGTGGCACCCTGATTCTTATATGCATTCAGAAAATTTGGAAAAATCAGCAGAGCCTGAACCCTGTTAGTCACGCTGACCATGAGTCCTTTACATACATATTATGCCTTTGTAATTGTGCACACACACTGTACACTGCCACCAACCAGTCCAGTCACACTGCAATTTCTTAGCTGCCAAAAATGAGACCTTTCTGATAACTTAGGGGAGACCTCAGCTCTTCGCCATCAATGTCTGATCTGATCGCGTTCGGAAAGAGGTCACAGTTCAGTCTGTGTAGGATAAATTGATGGCTGAAGTTGTAGTATTCTAACCAGTGGGAGATGCTTCTTTTGTGGCTAAGCCTGATTTTCAACCTCTGCTGCTGTTTGAGAAAGTCCAGCATTTTTATAAATGAGGTTCCCCAGCACTGACAGAGATCTCCCCAGCTAGCCTACCAGGTAGCAACAATGCATGGCTGGAGAGATCTAGTTTTGGGAGGAAAATAATTGCCAGAAGTGCCAGCTGACCGCAGCAAGTCATGATATCAGAATCTCCCGCTGTAACATTTCACAGCTTTAACTTTAAATAGTATTTTGTGGTTTATAAAATTTTGAAGTTGGCAAAAAGAACACATCAACCGAATTATCCCTGCCATAACACAAAAGCAAGGAGGATATTTTATTCTACAGGCATGGCTCTTCCTTATTCAAAGAAAGCAAACTATTTGTATATAGCTATTTGTTTAAACGATGGCTTGCATTAATCCAAACTGAGCTTTGCTCAGTAATACCTACTTATCTCTGGCACCTGAAATGAAACACATCAACATCCTGCCTGTTTACTTTGATCAAGCCCACGTTATTTGGCGGCAATTTCTCTTTTTAAACCTAAATATCAGATGCTGAATTCTCTCCCATTGAGCAATGCTGCACAGGCACGCTAATGAATGCTTCAGTGACATTTTTTTGAGTCATTGGTAGTCAAAATATATACCAGATAAGAGAGAAAATGCAGACTTGAAGGGTGAAACCATACAGCTCAAAACCAAACTGTGTCGTACTACTTTTGACAGTAAGTAGTTAGAAAAACTGTATATATAAAAGAATGTAGGTCCTGATAGTAAGATCCACCAGACCAAAAAATCTCTGTGATCCAGTGTAAACTTGTGAGTCAGTCCTTTTCGCTCCAGATATGACTAATGCATGAGTTGTCGGACTAATGAAGAACCCAACAGAAGCCACGGTTCTCTGAATGTGCAGTAAGGTCTTCAAGGCCTGAGCATAATTTGGTCTGTAACTGTTAAGCCGAAGGCTCTTCCCTCAGTAGCAGCAGGTAGTAAAATTCTTACTTAACCAAAGTTGTGACCAGAAGGGATCCTACTCTTGCAACGCTGACAGTGCGACATGTTAGCATTAATACGTTATAATACGTATTTCTTATTGTGAGCTCACAGTCATTTTGGACGTAGGTGTACACTTGGAATTTAACGGTGCGATATGATGACTGATGTTATTATTGGAATTCAGACTAGAAGAGGCACAGATACTCTAACCTCGATCGCATGAATAACTCATCATGGGACACATGCCTCAGAGTCATAAAGTGCCAAAGAAAAGTATGAATGGAAGTCATGCCTACACTGCTGAACAGCACATTGTGGGCATTCTTCACACCGTGAATCAGAGCAAGTGATCCTGAATTTTATGAATACAGCACGCCGTACTTCACATCTTCAAAGGGGCATTAGAATCCTTCTCTTGACCTGGTGATACTCATTAACTGTAAACAATGGTGTAGAATGCTCAAATCTGAATTCTGTTGTCAAGGAGACCAAAACTGTACCTGCCACTTAAATGGCTAGAGACGATAGCGGAGTGTAGTTAATATAAACACTTTAATAGGTTGATTTACACACTGATAAAACATTAAGAATGCAGCCATTAGAGACATTGAGTAATTTGAAGCTGACAGCACGCCCTCCTATAACACTCGCTGAATTGGCATATGTCCAAAATTATAGCCCAAAATAAGCACAATATTACTATCCAGTCTCCCTCCCCATGGTGACCCGAGTCTTCTGTGACAGAATCTTTATAGCCATGCTGGCTCCCTGGAGAAAAGGCTTAAATTATAACACAATTTCATTGCTTCCCTGCAAAACTCGCCGTGGTATAGGGCTAGGTAGGTCATCCTTAAACTAATTATTGTACAGAGGCCTGATGTCGGAATAAGAGAGCCTAAGAACAGCGTGTGGATTTCAGGAGGGGAAAAAAAAGATCATCGAATGGATCATAAAAGAGGTTTGCACCTCTTGCCAACATTTTTAATGCAAAAAAAGAAGCCTGAGGTGAGTTACTTTTTTAAGAAGAAGGCCACACTGTGTCCATAATATGGCATATAATCACTTGCAAACTACAGTCTGATCTATAATCTATACAATGCCTTGGTCATTGAAATGTTCAACCAAGGACAGGGAAAAAGTAATTAAGTACATCAAAGCTGCCAGATCCATGGTTTTTGTTGGCCGTCGTCCATGTGCGTGATGAAACCCCAACAGCCATCCTGTTAATTACTAAAACACCCTGCATTTTCTCCCGTGAACAGTTGCTCTTCGTTTTAACTGCCTCAATTACGGTAAATTTGTTTTGTGGTGCCGTGACCGGGCTCACATTTCCTTTGGAGGAAACCAATTTGCCCATCAACTCTGGAAGGCTGGTCCTTCAAAGAATAATAATAATAACCATCAGCATCAGACAAAATAAAAATCAAAAGAAGTTGTTTGTCAAGCCATGTTGGGAGAAAGTGTTGTTATTTTAATTCAATAATGCATTTTCTGCAATAAGAAATGTCTTGAATTATATGGCAAATCTGTTTTGTCAGCTTCCCTAGAATGTCTTACTGTTTTAACAAATTCATTACTGACATATAAAGTTTTATCGAAATACAAGTCAATTTCAGAACAAAGTTCATCAGGATTTTTTTATTAATGGTTCATTACTAGCAGTGGTGCTGATTTTTAAAGTATGGTTTCTGCTAGTTGTCCAGTTGAATGGCCCTTTTCTTTTCTTTAGGCAACAAAGAAGAGTAAATTTAAGCTGGAGATGGCCTCTGGCATTCAGCCAGGATATTTAGCTTACACAGCGAATTCAGAGTCGTTTTGAGTAACTGCATTTAGAATCCTGACAACACAAACAGGCTAATATATAGTCATTAAGGAGCAACTTATTAACATTACAAAACCTATACACAATGGACACAAATAATAAGGTACAAGTCTGACAGTAAATAAATTCATTAACACACTTTTCTGCTCGCTATTGATTCGCATATGCAGCTGTAAGCTTAAGTGACAAAGAGTCCATTATTGATTCTCCCATCTAATCTCTGCATAAGAATCTAATACAACGGCCGATTCAAGGGCAATTTAACATTTGGTTTCGCCGGCTAAAGGAGAGCTGTACACACAGTCTCGTAAATGGATGAGTAAACTATTAGATCCAAAAATAACCATAGAATAAAAACACTGTATCATTCTGTGAACAGTATAACTAGTGTGACAGTAACTGGACCTTATACCAACCTTAAAAACCAACATTTTTAACACCCAAAGTAGAAATCGGAAATAAGTAACAATTATGTTTTATATATAATCAAAAAACAGTTTATCGTGCAAATTCTCAATATATGGGGAGTAATTTTCATTTTTCTGGGTTTCTGTAACTGCTTTACAGAATTGCAAGTCATACATGACATTTTTAAGACCTCATAAATCTGACACTGGAGCTTTTAAACTGAACTGTGAAAGTTCTCTGCAAGAACTACAGCCAGTTAGCGAAGTATAAATGCACGTTATTCTGTTCCAAACTGCATATTTGACATTTATTTTCCCCTTATTTTTACATAAGCAATGAGAAGTCAAACGACGGTTTTCCCCCACCTATAATTCTGCACAAAATTTTTATGAAATATTTGGAGGCAAAGACAACGGTAAAGAAAATAAGAGCCGTGCACACTGAATGCTTAGTCATGCTTGTCTTCAGATATATCTGTTGCATGACATTCTACAGATTTTTGCCATAAACATGCATGACATGGGTAACATATTTTTGCTTATGGGACAGATAAAAGGCCGTGATCAAGTTATTGCATTGTGAAGTGTTGATGTAATCAACTATTGGTCATGCTAAACAATGGAATTGGAGGAGTTTGATACTGGGGGGGGGGCAGAATTCAATAACTTAAAAAGTCTAGTTATTGTTAGTGATAAATGAAACTCCCCCCGCCCCCCGGGGTCCCTACGCCCGTGATGCTATGTAACACACAAACATAACTGAAGGATCTCAATGGCAGGAATGAAAGAGTTGGTTACCTAGTTCCGCCTTCTCCTTAAGGACGTCCTTGAAGTTGAGGCCGCTGTTCAGCGTCGACTCCCGGTACCTGTGCAAGGCATCCCCCTGTTCATTCCTCCTCAGCTCCCTCAGCACGGTGGGCTTAAGAGGCGCCGCCCTAAGGCCACACGTCCACGTGGAGACGTCTGCCACTGTCCATTTCACAAGGTCCTCCAGCTTCACAATGACCTTCTCAGAGACGGCTATGACCTCATCCTGTGTGGCAGTACAAAGTCATGTCAGTAGAGCATTGATAGGCTTGCATGTTAGGCTGTGGTGAGGGGCGGGGGGGGGGGGGGGGCGTTGGTGGTTCTTTTAACATTGTTGGCGGTCGCGCTGGCAATCTAATCCCAGGGGCAGATTGGTGCCCTGGGTCTGTGGTTGTGAGGGGGATGGATGTGACTTTAAACATTGTTGCAGACGCCGTGCTAATCTACATCCAAGGGAAAGCTATGGCCTTAGTGTCATGGTTGATGGTAAATAATGATCATGGTGCCAGATGAGCAGACCATACCGTGCTATATACCCCCATTATATAGGTCAGATTTCAGTGTCACCATCCAAGGCTAACGCATAGATAAACAATCAAATGAATAAATAAAAATTGCCTTTCGTTTTACTACAGCACTCTGGTCCCATTCAACGGCTAGCAAAGGATATAAAAATGAATTTCCAAATGAAATCCGTTTTCTAGACTGATCCGCTTGCTATTTTGCGTCAGAAGGCTTAAAATAAATAAATAAATGATTCTGTTGGGTTAGTGTGGAAGCACATGTGTTAGCATTTGAGAGAAATCTTCACCGCTGCCTTTCCATACTACCAATATCTCTGGTTTAGCAATTCTACATCTTAATAGATGTTATCATTGCCTCCTGTCCATCTTTGGTCACAATATCCCAGCATAACATAATAAAAAGCAAACATTAATGGTTTCAGGGGGTTTAAAGTCTTCATTTGAAATTTTTCAGAGATACTGCACAGTGTCTGTTACTTTAATACCGCGTCTCCTGTCGAAAAAACGTCCAGAGCAGAAAGGATTTGACGTAATTGTTGTTGACTACACATTGATATTCCTGCTTGTCTAAATTTAAAAATGTTTTCTTTTTCCACTTTGGAGTACTGCATTCTTTCAGTTTGGGAATAATCAACAGCAGACTTGTGGTCATTTCAAATGTAATTAAATTGCCCATTTGATTTTGAACCAAAACCTTAAAGCAGTGTCACTATATATGAAACAGCTATTCCATTAGAAAAGAATACATTTTCAACTTCAAATACTGAAAAGCCCCTAATTTATATCAGACCTTTCTTATACTGTATATTGTTTTTGCTCAAACATAAATAAAGCGCATGCATAAATACCCTGACAACTAAACTCCACAGTTTAAATCACTTAAGTCATCATCTGTCAGTTTCACCATTAGCCAGCGGTTGCTACATTTATGCCTTATTGATGCAGGCAGTGCACCATTAGTGAAAGTGTGTTACTGCATTACTAGCTAAGGACTAATGTGCCCCAGCAGCCAATAAGAAAAGGTCTCAGTGCCTCCTTGACTTCTGAATATGGCTGCCACTTCAAGACAGTGACTGCATAGCCTAGGATGCTAAGTAATAGCCAGTGTACACAGAAGCATTTGTTTTTATGCTCCTGTAAAAGTAAGGGGGTCAAACAATGTCAATCCCAATGACGACGCGACTGACTCCCCCAACCTCACCACCTCCATAGCAAGCAATTCTGGTGACACTCATTTCAGATGGACAGCTAGAGAAATAGTAAAAGTGCAAGGTTGTCGCCCCCTTATGTGTCGAGCTCTGTGCCTTCGAAAAAAATATATAATAAAAAAATTCCATTCATGGAAACTTTCCATTCTATAAGTGGCAAGAAACAACCAGCCCCTTGTTATTACATACTGGTGGGATTTGAGGCATTAGTAAGGAGAAGCTGTGAGACAGGGTAGAGCCGAAAAATCACCCAAACAGAGTCACGCTGAGCATGTTTCACCCCACTGATTCTGGGGGTCAGGGCAAGAATTCCCTAGGTCACCGGAGATTTGTACACCTGCTTCCATGCCTATTGAGTTATTGACCCAGCAACATGAAAAATGTCCCCAGCAGATCCAGAGGAAGTCCTTTACCAAAGTTAAAGTTGAACAAGTAATTTTCCTTTCCAATAATAGTACTACATCATAGAGCAAGTTAATGACTGAGCCATATTGAGCACATAAAACGAACAAGAGGAAAATTAATCTATAGAGGGAGAGTGGGAGAAAATAATTACCCTTATAAATTTAAAACAAATTTGCATTGTCCTTTTGAATTTGTATACATGTCTTGGATATAAGTTGCGTGATACTGAGAAAACAGAAAAACAACAGAAAATGCAAATATGCTGAGTGTCTGGGTTTCGATTAAACAGGGAAAACAAACAGCCTTTAAACAGATTAATTCAGCAGCATTTATTATTTATCATTACATTAAAGACTAGGCAAATGCAGTTCTCAAGTTTAAACATGCGAAACAGTGTATATTTCAGAACTGATCATAGATTCTGGAATTAATTGCATTTAGCAAGCACAGAAAGGTATGAAATGTGTTCATTCTAACAATACCAACAGCTGCTTAGGGTAATTTTTACACTCATTTGTTTATTTGAGGAGCAGTTACATTATCTCTCCCTCCCCCCTCCCCCAGCAATTCCTGAATAGCTGGAGTCATGTAGCAAATGTGTAACACCTATGAAACAGTCAAAGATATATACTTCAAGCCGAATCGTAATTTCCATAACAACACGTCTGAAGGCCTGTGTTTCAACATGATTTCTGGAATACTGCATTGTCGAATGTAACCTTTATGGGGGAAAATGATCCAATTTAAACTATAAATATATCCCAGGCATTCAAACAGCAACATGGACTTTTGCCAGGCACTAAGATGTCTCTGGACTAGTGCCATGCATTTCCTTTGCAAGAGTCACAAGTCTAAAGCCATACTGCTTTGTAATTCCAAACAATTGCAGAGAGCCAGAAAAAAAAGATAGATATTACAGCCCACTTGTTGTTTAAACCAACCCTCTTTTGGGAATATTTGGAAAATTCAGCTGTAAACCTGCAGCTACAGTCACACTCTCTGGAGGCACTTGTTAATATGTAACACCAAGGTTATTTGTAGTGACTAGATGGCTGATGGAATCCGATACAGAATCTATTTTAAATACTCTGACCTGTTTTAGTTCAACACATTACTAAAAAGTCGCCACCAATGCCTACTGGGTTGTACTGAGGCCCCATCTCTGACATTCATATGAGCTGCAGTGTTTGACAATGGCTCCAATAACAAAGAAAGATGAAGTGACTAGAGGGGCATTTTACCACCGTTTAACCGCATATGCATCATTTCTCAAAATCACCTTTGTAAACTAGTTACTATTTCAAAGAAAAATAGAACCTCAGTGTGGTTTGGACTTTTTTGGTGGCTCCTGTCCAATTAACTACATCATTGCACTTAAAAAAAACTGCAAATATAATTGTGAAATGAGTAACCAGCAACAACAACAAAAAAAAGTTGCTCTACATTAATATAAACAAACATAAAACCAAAAGTGTTGTGCCTTCTCTGTCAGTAAATAAATGTCTGACATTATTTTTCTGGCAGTCATGAACCCATGAGGATAACACTGAAACATAGTAAAACAAAAAAAGCACATGTATAAATGGGAGTGTAATGTTGACCTCTCTAGGTTCAAGCTCTCAGTGTTGTGTTCTGCAGGCAGTCTGCCAAAGTAAGATCACTGCAAGTAGGCTGCTGTTTCTACACTGCTGCTATTCTGCAAATGAATGACTACCTCAAGCCAGAGGGGAAATTACATCACCTGGCTTTACAGACAAAGAAGATATTAAAGCCTACTACCTACATTTATCACAGTCATCATGGCTGTTTATTGCAAACACACCCAACGTTAACATGGAACAAAGAATAATTCAAACACTGGTTAAAGAAGTTTTATTACCTAATGAAACTGACACTGCTTGGTCGAAATAAAGTTATTAATGAAAAATAAAAAACAAAAAAGCAGTCCGTACTAACTACATCTCAAAAACTGCAAGGTATTTCTAAAAAAACAGATCATTACTGTATTGATAATTTGAATTATTCAGTACAAATGCAAATGTAATTTAATTGTACAGTTTGCTGAGTGCATGTTCAATTGGGAAGCAATCACACAAGGTTTTGGATTACCACTGGCGACAGCCTTACACTCAGTTTCATTGTTATTTAGATTTCCCATATGTCACTAATTTTCCAAAAGCATTTTTAAGTTCTAATGAACACTGCACACATTTTAGGTCAATATCAATATTATCAAGAGGCACACTAAATTAGAATATGCGGCAGGGGTACTGCCATTAAATTTTTATAGGTTTCTCTGTAATCCGTAAAACGAATGGCGGAAAACATCTTCATTAAGTGTAACCATGTAAAACGATGAAGAAAAACTGTATCAGATTTCATACCCTATTATGTTAACTACGGATATATGAAGACATACGCTGCCCTTGAACACAGTATAATCATATCTGTATTGCAGTTTAAAGATCAACAAATCATGCAGGCTAAACGTAGGCAGTAATTCACATTGCCATTTCGCGGGAGACGGGAAAGGGGAAGCAGATGACAACTTAAAGAGAGAGAGAGAGAGAGAGAGAGAGAGAGAGAGAGAGAGAGAGAGAGAGAGAGAGAGGTTGAACTGGGTAAATATGGGGTTAAGTCAAGTGTTGTTCCTCACTTCCACCTCGTTACACTGTATAAATACGGATGCGTACAAGGTCGATTCAACAGATGATACAAATTCGATATTCATACTTATTTTGTGGTGGAAACTCGACGTTTCACAAAAAAGCTGCATATAAAACCTGTTGCTTATTATGAAAAGGAAATTTGATACCCAGCAAGGCAGAGGGAAAGTAGCCTACAATAAAAGTTCAGCGCAGACTAGATTCTCATATTGTGATCTGCTAGTGGTTGTGCTAGAAGCACAAGAAAAAAAAAACAGGTTTACCGCTTCACTACATTACCCATATGTAACCGGCAGCTGCGTGACTATCTCCATATCCAATACTACAATCGATCGTAAGAATAATTAAGCCATTAAAAAAAACATCCAAGACACACGGTTCACGAGATAAACCTCACGACTAGTAAACTTTTTCGCTCTTTTTGGATCAAATTACCCGCGCATTTATGAGTAATAAAAATGAAAGTGCAGCAGCGAGACGTAACCTTCATAAATGTCACTCGTCCCCTTTAAGGCATCGCATCTGCCTGCTTATTCAGCTCGCCGTTATTAATCAATTGCTACTAACCGAAAGCATTTCAATACGCATGGAGAAAATGTCTGCTTACAATACTTATTGTCTCGCGCCGTGCAGCCAGCCAATTTCCGTCTTTATGAATACCCACTGAAATATTCACGGCTTTAATATAAAAGGCATGATGATATTCTGTGGATTAGGAGCGTTCCGTTCCTTGGTTAATGTGTTTATTCTCGGAACACGTCTAAGTGAAATACGCCGCTAATCAAGCATTTAAATTCGTCATTGCGCTACCTGTCATTTATCACTTTGTTCAATACGGCGCTGCCAGCATGAGTCTTTTGATCTCTCTCTTTACCTCCATTTCGTAATTTCCGCCCTATTTTACAGAACCGAGATACGGAATATTAAGACGACAAACACAATAACTTTATAATATAGCTAGGCGGGTCAAAAAAAAAAACACAACCAATGCGTTATTTTCAGCAATCCATCTGACTAAATAAACTAACACAGACCACGGGGATGATTTATAGTCCAGTTCCACTAAGGTAATTAACATGAAATGAATCTACGTTGACAGTCGAATTAGCTGATCCTTCTTACATTTTTAACAGTCTATCCCTGGTATTGACCGATCAGAGGTCGTAAACATAAAGGCGATATGTTACGTGCAATCAGATTAGATTTCGCATCATTGCCAACAGAACGCAGAGTGAATACGTAAGGGTCATATTTCACTGATGCCTTATTTGAAATTCGCTTAGTGCCTATCAAATCTTTAGGTGAAAAAACTTAAGTGAGAAAATGTTAATGTTTGTATTCACCTCTCCGTGATTGACAGTTCTTCCCTGGGGAGTATCTTCTGGGAGAAAATAAAGTTTAGAGCTGGATAGAAGTTGCTTGGTCGTCCTTTCTTCCCACAACAGCTGGAGCTCTGCTATGCAAATCGGATCCTCCGGCTTACATCTTACAAAGAAAAAGTCGCCAAGGGACAGAATTCTTGGTTTGCCTTCAAGGTGAAACCTAAATGCCTTGTAGAAAACGTAAGGTCCGTGCAAACCACAAGGCGAGCCTACCCACTGCGGAAAAAGTAATAAGCAATTACTTTAATGCGTACTTTCCATTCAATAAATAATAAAGAACGCTGTCATACATACATAAATACAGCTTCTAAGGAATAAACAGTATCAGGACAGGGTCAAAGAAAAAGTAGTTAGGCACAGCATCACTGGTTTTGAAAACAAATCTGATATACATTTTAATATTTGTAAACACGTAAAGTTTTCTATTAAAAGTTCACAATATTAATTTTAAGCCTTCAGAAATCACATGAAATGTCCGTGCATACTTTACGATAACGACAACAAAAAATGCGAAAATACAATCTACTCCGGGCAGAGTAGATAATAATACCTTGAGTGAGTTGGGCTCCATCTCGACGTTCTGAATTGATTAAACTCAACATTCTCTCCAAACTTGTTGGCTTGAATGGATTGCAAACGGTCCTGGAAGGGCGCAATATTTTCGCGTACAGTTTCTCCAAAACCGTCAATATGAAATCGGAACTGAACGAATAGAGTAATGCAATTGCATCTAAAATTGGTACCTAATATTTTTCGTGGGTATAAGATTTTATCTGGAGATAATTTTGTGCATATTTGAATGTAAATTACTCATATTTAATTCGAAATGGCGAAAGGACGGACGTTTCTGATCGTTACCTTCGTTGTTTTAGCCCTGTTTTAAAATAAATCGAGATGATTGTTTTTCAAATATTTAAAGTCACGCGGCAGAAACAATCATTTTATTACTGTTCCGTATGTATTTCGAGTAAATTAGCCGCATTTTGATCTTTAATCTTCTATTTTTTATGCTAGAGCGAATATGTCTCTGACAGGACCTTTGTTGAGGACGTCTGTATGTGTAATAGAACGAACATTTCCTGCAGACCTACAAATATTCAGGGGCGCTCTTCTTCCTATTTCTCGAATGCATGTACTGTATTTTATTAGTGTCAGACGTTTGAACAATATTTTGCACCAAAATATTTCCTCTTAATGACTTCGCTAGTGGTGAGGAAAAATGCATTAACTGGCACAGTGCTTCAAAGATGACTCGCAGCTAATATAGTCTACTAGGTAAATATTGGTTGCCAGCTTTATATAAATAGCTACAGCAGTTCGGGTTTAGAGAGACACCGCAGTAAATACATAAGCAGGCATCACGAGATATGGAAACAATGGCAGCGTTGAATGTGTGTATTGTGTTATTGTATGGGGGTGGGGGACGCGTGTGTGTCATAATTAAAATGTAGTGTGAAATGTATCCGTGTCTTTTTATAAGTATTTCGAGTAGTCCTTGCGCGAAAACTGCGACAATTTTAATTAGCTTTATTTGGTAAGCGTCCACGATGGTACGATTGTTATTCTTGGCCGCGGCTAGCTTAATCGTATGAACAACTTGTTAAAGCAAAATAAAGTTTATAAAATAACGACACAATATTGCATATTAAATACAAGGTGTTGTTTTAGCCTCGCTCGTTTTAGGGTAAAGCAAAATAATTTCAGTGGCCAGAGAACGGCGAGTGGGTTAGCCAAGAAAGCAGCGAATTGCTATGAAAGGAAAATCTGTTAATAGAGATAAACAATTTTTAGAGTGGTACTGAATAAAAACTCTCCGAGCGATTGTGTTTAATGATAGTGTAACTTTAGACGAAGTCCTGGAGTGCTTTTCCTGCTCTATAATTGAGACTACAGTATCTATAATGCCGTTGTCACAATATGAAAGTTAGAACATGTTTAATAAATTACAAGGTGCAGCATGTATGTCAGCTATTTTTATGCCTTATGCAACGTTTTCCCTTATTTAAATCACGAGGGGTCCGGAACTCAATTATGTTTTTCTCAGAAACAGATGAATTTCTTAAAGGGAAATATTGCACAATCATATTTTTATGTCCACCATAAAATCAATGATACCGTCATCTGATATATGCAAAAAACGAACTGCTTTCAACACACAAGAATGTCATTAACTATATATAGATTAAGGGGATTTTAGGTGGGGGTGGGGGCACGACAAGACGAAGCACGCTCGGTGGAGAATGTGACTAAAATGTTGCAATTGACTTGACAGGGCGTAACAAGGAAATGAAAGCGCTTAGACAAAGAAATAGCTAACCCTTATTCTGTGATTAAAATATAAAGTTGTAATTCAGTCGAAACAACATTATATCGCAGCGTATTGCATATCACTGCTTTCCAGTTTATAACGTGTTCGAGTGTAATTTAATGATTAAAACAGGCAGTAACGCATAAAAAATGTTGCGTGTCGCATTATGCATAGTTTATTTATTTATTTACGTATTTATTTATGCATATTTCTGCCCCATTTTTTTCGCTAGAATAGGCGATTGCATACAGCAGTAGTCTGCGGTAGCTCGCAGAAAGTACTAAAGAAAGAATGCTGTTACTTCACCTTTCTTTTTTAAACAGTATTTGCATATTACAATGCACTTAGTTAGAAACGCATTGGGGTTTGGTTTTGCTTTGCTAGTTTTTACTATTTATTTAAGCGCGAGAGCGCAGGGGGGAGGGTGGTTCAGGGGAATGGCTATTGAATGATATCAGAGTATTTCATAAGTACGGTCTAAAACACCATAGGGAGGTGTGCCAGGGAATCGCATAAGTAACAATTCAATCTTTTCAGCTCCAAGTGAATATGGCTTCCAATTCTCAGTACAGTAGTAAGAGTTTGTTGGCGTTCTTCTTATGAAATCAAGTTCGAAATGTATGTTGCTGCTACTTCTAAGACACAAACACGTTATACTTATTGTAATTATTTAACGTAATTTGTATATTTTAATTCTCATTATACCACACCAACGCACAAACCAATTGTGAGATAAAGCGCTGGAGGATGAATTATCTTCCTTTCATTGTGACGCCGACTGTCAGTAGATGTATCTTACTTAATCATTGTAAAGTAATGCTTTAGTTGATGCGGTGAGAGGGTAGTGGCGAGTGCGTTCAACGGGCCATCAATCACTCCGCAGATGTAAAACATCAGACAGTGACACACTGACACTATGGGATGAAAGGGCTGCCCCTGCAGTGCAGTATTCCTGCTATTATCTATATATATACATTGTAGAAATATGGGGTTCCACATATACATTGACAAGTGTGTGTGTGTGTGT
>JAABNY020000040.1:10719662-10740322 GCA_015164015.2 Brevimyrus niger | reverse complement strand
ATACTCACTTTGGAGAGCATGTTGTGTTTCTAGTTCTCTTTAAAATTTTTTTAAAAATCAAGTACACTTTCACATGATCTAAAAATAGCTTACATTGCCAAAAATAAAATCTAAGAAGCATAGCTTTGGATGGCATTGCTCTTATGCTATTAATTGTGGATTATATATAACCATACATGCTACTATGTATTAATCTGTATCATTTTTGTGAATTTCCATTGTCATAGAAACTGCTAGCTGCCTAGCTTTTATCATGTACTTACACTAACAATGCACTCCCACCAGAACATCAAAAGAATGTTTCGGTGCAGCTATGTGAACAGTACTCAAATATTGCCTTTATTTGCTTAAAATGTCACAGTAATAATAAATGATGATAATGGTGCTGCAAATTATTTGGTTTACAGATTGTGTGTTTCAGCATCTGCTGTGCAGCATGGATTTCTCGTTGTTGGTGACAATATGAGTATACCAGATTGATAGCCTAATCTTTCACTATTTTTTTCTGCTGCTGGAAGCATTTGGAGTTTGAAAGCTTAGGGAAAAATTGAATTCTGTGTCTGTGTCTGGGTGTGTGCGCGTGTGTGTGTGTGTGTGTGAGCGTGCATGCGCGCGCAAACCCCTGTGTGCAAACTCATTAAATTCTGCCTGTCTATTCATCCTTACAGACATGCAATATTCAATAGTATTCACATTTCGTCGAAGGACATGACTGAGTGAATCATGTTATTTCAAAATTTTTGCTGTTTTGAAATATGAATGCCTTCCATCTGAATAATTTGCTCGTTATAGTATTTCATTTACATAAAATAGGTTCAAATGAGCGATGCATGTTGTAATTAGAGTAGCATTATTTTCTGCAGCATGATCCTGTTTTTGGTAGATGTATGTAAAGAAGCCTTGGAGTGTTATTCCTGAGCCGTTAAGAACATGTTTTGAATTCTGAACGGTGCTGCTTCATCTCTGCATTCCTGTTCCCATGGATTTTAATGGGCCTAACCTTACCAAATGATTCAGACAGAGATCACAAAAAACGGCGTCAGCATTTTCCTCCTTTGGAGATAATATATAAATTAATGACAAGTCATTAAATAGAACTCTATACTGCTGCCGGTGGAGCACATTGTGTATTACATGATTATACACTTCCAGTTATACTAGTCAAACATTAAGAGAGATAACACTGAAATGTATTCCTACATGGTATCATTTTATACTAGGAAATGAAATAACTCACTACAAATTGCTCCACTGTCAAACTGTGAGAAAGAACTGCTGATTTTTCTCGTATGAGGAATGTTATCTTTGAGCTTATATTATAAACCATATCATATTATTCCAAATTGTAATTAGTAAGCAATCATAAAACACAAAGTGAAATGCTCAGTCCTATGGAAAGAATACTGAGGGCATAATGTTAAATTTACCGTATACATAGCCAAAGTAAACAGTAAACAAACCAAACAGTCACAGTTTATACTATGAAAGTGAAAGATGGACAATGTCACACTACTGGCTAGTATTTTTATGTCTTGATGTGATAAATCTATAAATTGCTAATGATGTGAGAGTGAATTGGATCCTACATCAGGAAAATTTTATTTTTTTGGTGGCATACAAGAAATTAATTTTTGAAAAACAATCGCAAAATTAACTAGCTGTTAATACACACGTGTTTTATTGTTCAATTAAATGTATTCAGTTTTTGCCTAACATGGTGACCAACAACATTAGCCGCTCTCCCTTCCCAAGAGCTGGCTGCAGACATTAAACAATTTACAGTATATAATTCAAACACACAGGCTGCCATAGACGAGTGAAAATGCATGCAAACAGCAGAGCAGTCTTCAAAAACCATTTTAAAAATGTAGACTCACTCTGTACAAATAATTATATATCACCTGCACGTGGAGGCTGGATTGAGGACTAAAGAGTTTGTGTCTTGCATGTAGAGACTACTGGCCTTTGTGATTAAATAAAAAAAATCTGTAGTAACTGATGTTGAGTGTGTGCAAGTTAGTTCAATGTGTGCATTTAGAGATGAAAATGCACTGTTTTTAACTGCATAAAATATTCAGTGTATTCATAAAGAATTTAGTCACATAACCTGATTCCATACATATTACCTTACAGTAGGCATCTTGTCTTACCATTTATGGGTAAAATCCATGAAATGACTCAGGAATGTTTATGAATCCTTCATGTATGAACACACTAATATAAAAATTGCCAAGGATGTGAAATCACAGATTATTTAACTGTAATTTGTTCATGTTCTGGCAGATGTGATCATTCATCCATCTGCAATAACCGCCTATGAAATTTGGGTTGCGGCCGATATAATACAAATGAAATCTGAAGACGATACCAAAGACATTCCAAAAATCCTTTATTGTTTTTGCGAATACAAGAAAACAATTGTACATGTTTTGAAAAAGAAGGCTCAGCCTCTTGTGGGCACTTTGACAAACCTTAACCCCATGTACACTTTTCACTTTGCAGTTGACATGGTATTGTGGGTGGGATACAGAAAGACATTGACCTCTCTCACTGGTCCCCATTAAGGACCAGGCTCCTCCTACTTCCATATCATATATTCAGCCACTGTATTTTATCCCGGTTGTTTTAAGTGCCTTCCGGTGAGGAGTGACATAAGGCAGACAGAAACAATCTCCCGCTTGAGAAAGCTCTTGGTTAGCTTCAATGGGTGTGCAAATGGCCAACTGCAACAGAATCCCGGAGCATTCTGCACCGAGTCCACGGGTTTACAGCCGTTCACAAGGACCCGGGGCCGAAAAAAGGGCTCTCTTTGTGCACAGCTTTTGGAATGATACTCCCTGTAAAGTTCATCAAGGCTGATTAAAGAATGTCTTTGATCTGTGTGTGTGTGTGTGTGGGGGGGGGGGTCGTTCAATGCATGGGGGACAAGTGTGCATTCTAAAAAAATCAACACTGGTTGAATACTTCTTCCCTGGATGGTCCACCTTGGGAGAAAAGGGCCCCAGAGCCAGCAACAAACAATTATGTGCAGTTACTCCACAGACACCGGCGACCTGAATGGCAGTGACTATGCCGTTTACAGTAGGACAGCGGAAAACTTGGCTTGCAGGGGAAACTCCTTGCGATGCTGTTTATAATGAGAAGTACAACAGAGCAAATTAAGTCGTCCTGAAAGGAAGCCATTCTCTCCAGGGCCCTAATCTGATAATGGCCACGGATTAGAAACAGAGTGTAAGCAAAGTAAAAAAGAAAAGAAAAAAAATCCATCCTGACATGCCTCCATGCTAAGAAATCTGAGGGTTGTCTCATACTCACACTGGATGAAACAGACGCTCACCCTTTCTGGTCATTTCCGCCAAGACTCTGAGTACTGCGGCAGTCCATTTCGCCTGTCAGTGTTGACTCAGTCTATATTACAGCGTATCCTACATTCATATTCATATAAGCCTTAGGGTTGGACCTACAAATTACATATGACCGCAAATTACAGCGAGCAGTTTGCCGTAATAACGAGCTAGGAACATCTCCTGCGCGCTGTATTTAGTAAACTGCGCACAAAGGATATCTGCTCCGGCTGATGTTCAAGAAAAGAAAAACAATTAAACGGCAAGATGACGACTCCTTCCACTTTTACGCACACGGCGAAGGACAAATAAAGGATTTTTGCTTGACTCTGCACGCAAGCGGAACGTGTGCAATTTTAATTAACAGCCAAGAAAACCTACCAGGTCGCATTCCATGACATGGTAGCTCAGAAATGGAACGCACATGTAAACCGAACATTTATGTATATGAAAAAATGCCCCTCCATTAACAGCACAGCTATTAAAGCGAGAGCCATCACTGCTATGGTTATTTCATATTTAAAATCTCACTCTTGGAAATTCAGTCTATGGCAGTAGGCCGATTTAAGGGGTGACACATTAAAAATGCATCCTCTGGGTTTCGTACACAGGCTACGTCTCAGCGTTCACCTGGGCACATACACTAACAGCTTTTAAATTATTTAAACGTCAACATTATTATACAAAAAAGGGGTTAAACACCACCTTCAGAAGGGGGGGGGGCTATAAGAGAGACCTAAAGGGAAATAGCAAGCTGCAGTGTCAGAGCTCATTACTCAGGGTGGTTTAAAATTTCAGATTCAATTATTTTACACACACCTATCATATTTCTTTTTATTTCAACTGAAGTCCTGCCCATTTAAGATATTACCATCACTGCACTGGGCTGAAAGCATATATTTCGTGTCACAACAGAGTAGGACAAAAGCATACAGGGGCATGCAGGCAAAGGCCCTGCTTTCTCGAAACAATGAAGTGTTTCATTCTTTCATGTCCATAATAGTGCGCACATAAAAAATGCCATTCTAAGCATGGTTCATAGAGGCTGTTTAAATGGTTGAGTCATTTGAACACTCTGGCCCAGTCGTATTGACTGTCAACACAGCATAACAGCTAAGATAATTATCCTTATCAGATTAAAAAACACATATCACACTACATTTTTCCATGCCTCCTACACTGCTTACATCAGTCGGCACCGTCAAATTACAGGATATTATTCTTAGATTATCTTAGAAATTGTGTTTAAATAATTATTTGTGTTGTGCATATAGGCAGCCGGTTGAAACATCTCAGCAAACATAAGGATGCCGTCTTCAAAGTGTGACACCAGTTCCCTGTGATGTGGACTTTCTGTACTTTAAAGCACTTAAAGACCTGCTGCCATTGTTTGGGTAACATGAGAATATAGTTTCTTAGTCTCCCGCATGGGCCCACATATTGCTCACATCAAGCCAGTTCCTCATCCTGTCCTCTGTATCACATTCTGCTGACCACCTCTCCAGTAGATCTCTTTCTTTACGCATTACATGAAGGGCTGGTCCGTTAGCACCCAGTGCCAAATAGGAGGAGCCCGACTCCAAACTCCCTGCAGTCAGTGACTGACTGAGGTGTGCTCTCCTATTCATACCCCAAAAGGCCCCTCCCCCTACCCACTCCTACTCCGATCTAATTATATTTGCCTCCGAGGAACTCTAATTTAAACTGTTGCATAACAGCCCTTTGGTTACAAGGCTATTCCTATTTAACATATAACTAAACCAAACAAGTCATAATCGTCTTGTTCCCCTTCCCTTAACAGGGTGCCCACGTGAGGCGGAAAGAAAGACCGCTCATCGATGAATCCATAAATACACAGATTTTCCCAATATATACTATTGGTAATTCATTATAAAGAAAAGTTTTCCTGTTGCAACACGATGACTGATATCTCCCAATTCCAACCCGGAGTCTAACCTGACCTCGGGAACTCCTGACCTAGAAAGATAGGCATTATTCAACACATCGGCTTATGAGAACAATGGCATGTAAGTAAAGAACACTAACAAAGGACTAGCCAGTGGGACCAGCCAGAGAACGATTACACATTTTAAGAGCGGTACATTCCCATGTATATTGTGTCATATACTGTGTACAGAGCCCGAATTGTTGGTGTATCTACTGCAAAGCTGGGCTCTGTCAATAAAGGCTGAACTTTGTCACTCCTTTTAGCCGCACTCCGCGACGCGAGTAAATGCTTGGAAATGTATCTATAGATAAGATTAACTGTAAGGCATTTATACGCAGCGGGTAAAAAAAATATCCCAGTAATTCAGAAAAGGGAGGCAATTTACTGTCACTTGTACGGGAATGAGCAATTTATAGAATCAACACCACTGTCAATATTAATTTAGTTGTTTAAGAAACATAAATGACACTTGGCAGGACGCGAAATTAATATAAACTCCCGTGAACGATAATGTGTTCATCCGCGGGTTTTGTTTTTAATAGTCAGCTGAAACATGTTGTTCTTGTTGATAAGGTGTCCAGTTTCTTAACACAAACCATATTAATATCAATATGATTATGGATACTGTTGCTGTAATTCCGTGAGCCTGTTGTAAACAAAATAAAACGATCTTCGATATTTGCCTATATTTGAGGGGGGAAAACATGCACTGTTTGAGAAAATGATCTCTAGTTTAAAACATCAAAAGGATCCAACAATGAATGCATAACTGTAATATTCCCCTCTTTAGTAGTTTTTTAATGATTCGGTTTTATTCAACAATGCAAACATTATTTTTGTGTTCTATAACACGACTCTAACCACACGGAATTGAACGGGGCATTCCAGTGTTTTGCAATGAAAACAAGGTTTTGAATTACATGGTAATTTAGGAATGTGTGGAAAGCCAAGAGGCTGTTTTAACAGTCAGGAGTTTTGGATAACCCTCATAACTTTTCCTGCTGAAAAGAAAAGTCTAACATCTGGCTTCATGACTAGGTCAAAAGTGTTTATGTCCTTAAATAATTTTAAACATAAATTACACTTTATGGATGACATAGGTTTTTCTCCCCCTTTTTTCCAGCGCGAAAGCTGAGCTTATCTTCCATCATATTGTTGATAACATTGTTTAATATTTAACGTTCAGTCATGTGCGGCTCTCACAGCGCCTCACAATAGCGCGCGCATGACTAATAGGGGCCAGGTGGCTCCAGGATTTTTTTTATTCATTTCGCATGTTTGGGGTCTCGCCGGCTTTGTTCACTATTCCCGGCCCCGTCTGAATTTCCTACGTCTGTAAATGAAAGAAAGGGAAATCACCAATGCCAGCCGAACAATTCGGGAACATGTTTGTTTGAAATCGCCGTATGTTTATGGTTAACTGCGGACCGCTGATATGCAACTCGCTAGCTGTGATTATCAGACCATCTGAAGGAGGGCCGCCAGTCTTCAGTGAGTGAAGTGATTCTGAAAAATAAACTGCTCCACGTTTAACAAATGGTAATAATAAACCGCTACAAGCACTATTTATTACAGCTGTTAAGTTGTTGTATCATATACTCTTGTTGCTAAAAAGTGAGCTTGGATTTTCATTTGCCTGTTCCATCTAAATTTGACTTCAGCATCGCAGTATTGGCTACGAACCAGGACCTGTGTCTGGTAGCTATACAGGCTTTAACAGAATATGACTTACCAACATATATCTACAAAGAACTCAGCAGCCGTATTTGATTTCAATTGAAAATCACACCAATAATAAAAGAAGAAGGGAGAAAAAAAAACATCAGAGGGATACAATCCAAACACCAGTAGATCAAAACCGCCCTCTCAGTTTCAAAAGCACCACATTAAATCAATTAACTAAACAGTTACTCAGTCCGGTACAAATTGACCTCCTAAATATTTTTCCATGTAGTGGAAGCTTGAGGCCTGAAGACTACGAACTTGTACTTGCAATGTCAACAACAGGGCTTGAAGTCTGTTTTGAACAACTAGAGATTAGGATTTTAATTTAATGACTCAGGATTTCCAGATGTTTCCAAACACTTTAATATCAGCATCTCCACTGAGAGCGACTCCCTATGTTCAGCAGAAATAGCGGTATAATTTACTTTTAATGGCTTCAGAATGAATACGTTTGGAAATCCCAGTTTAACTAAACCAATGGAAATATGCACAATAGCTTTATAGAGTTTTTGTAGATTGTTACGTCCCCTACTGCCAAAAGTTGGTTTATAGGCAGTAACTTTACTTATATAACAGTAACGCGGCAGGGATATTTTATATATAAACCTGTCTTGCAGAGACCGGTCATTGCAAGAATGCTAAATAAATACCTTCACCTAAAGACTGCTTTAAAAAAAGTTCACGTGCTCTTTAAATTCATCAATGATGTGTTGCTCTAAGTACGGAAATACCGACATGGTTATTTTTCACGTCAGGTTTAAGCCGTAATACTTCTGTTTGTCCATTACTACGCAAAATTGTTTCCCCTAATTAAATTTTTTGAATGATATTTGATTCTCCATTAACACTTGGTTGAAAATGTGTGTAATATTTATATACTGCGGTTTAGCCAGCAGAGGGGGCTGTATATACTGAGAGGGACTTACCTTCTGAACTGCAAACTAGGTCAGCCTGCACTTACCACGTGAATTAAACGATCCATTATTTTTAAGGATGGGGGAAAATGCTTTCAAACAATAGGTTGTGTGTACATGTTCACACACAATTTGTGCAAAACTTCTCAAATTACCCCCCTAAGGAAGTGTTCCTTTCACAAAACAGGCCAATAAAAATCTTATGAGCTAAATACATGACATAAAAATGTCATAAAAAAGAAATAAAAAGAAACCGACTATGCCAACAAGAAGCAATGAGGCAAAATTTGTCATTTGATTTGGCTGCGTTTGAAATGTGTTTAACAGCTGATGAAAGGAGACGGTATTCGCTTCTTCAGCCTTGTAGTTAAAATAAACACTAAGTGTTTCAACAGATTCACTGTTGAGGCATTTTTTTTCGATATTGTATTCCACAAATCCATGCTATGTGGGTAGACACTGGGGGAGGGGGGCAAGGCTGCCCCCCCCCCCTTTCCCACAATGCATACAATTTATGAGGAGATGCCTCCCGCAGTCCTCCGTAAATCCTATGCCTGTGCAAAAAATAATAATAAAATAAAAAAAGAAAAATCGTATGAACTACTTAATCTTTTTTTCAGGGGGAAAAAGACAACACAGAGGGGGATGGTATTTTTCAGCCGTTTTTCGATATGTCCTCCAGATTGCATCTGCAGGGCTTGCGGGGCTGTTCGCCGTCTGAGCCGAATCTACTTCCCGGCTTTAATAATGCATCGCTTTATATGGCAAGTCAGCTGTTCAGCCTTGCAGTTGCGCTGGGTTGTCATAGCGCCGGAGTACTTTAAAGCAGTTAATGACATGAAAAATTCTTACTGTAAACATTATAAAAGCATCGTAATTGGAAATGTAGAGTGCCTGTCGACTGGCGAGTTTTACTTTGCGCGAGTATTTTAAGTGGCACAATTTTAGCGTTTATAAACCATTCATTTCATTTTATGGACTTTATGAAAAACATTATTTTAAATCAAGATAATGTCGGACTACTTTCTTAGTTAAATTTATTGGCTACCTAAGTAATGTGTTTACATTAGATTTACATGTTTATAACCATTCTGATTTACTTTTTCCATGTTAGCGATAATGAATGTAAACCACAAAAACTGTTTGAGTTTCAGTTCTGTGTCTAGGTTGTAGAGTAGGGTGGAGATGTTTTTAAGCCTTTGGGTGGGGTAGCTCTCCTCTAGGACCCTGGACTTCTCAACAAGATCTGCCTGTGATGACAGAAGGAGAATAACTCATTATTCAATAATTATGTATGAAATCAGATCCACTTCCAACCTTTTCATTACGGCACAGGGTTTTGTAATTGCTTTAACTGGGCCAAACCCCATTTATAGATGCGATTGTCGGAAAACTAAGTTTTTGGCCTCTTTCTTGGTTATGTCAGATTCAC
Organism: Brevimyrus niger; assembly: GCA_015164015.2. Classification (NCBI taxonomy): domain Eukaryota; kingdom Metazoa; phylum Chordata; class Actinopteri; order Osteoglossiformes; family Mormyridae; genus Brevimyrus; species Brevimyrus niger. The sequence goes on along the minus strand of JAABNY020000040.1, from coordinate 10,730,959 downwards.
CCAGAGGAGACGGGATTTCAGCCCAGAAGGAGCTACAGCGTTTTCTACAAGAGCTCCCATGTGCTAATGTTGTTAGCCCCATGCTAACACTTCTGCTATGCCTGGTTTCGACCTGGTCTTGTGATTCAGAGGTAAACCATTCACAATTCTGTGGTAGCTCAACTGATGTTTACATACCACCCATAACCACACAAAACTGCATTTTAATTGGTCTAATAATCTGTACATCATTACTGTTGAGCATTAGATGTGGGTATGAATGTTCAGTCCATGTACTGAGCCTTAATGACAAAGACAATTGAAATCAACTAACAGCAGATCCTGTGTTAACTGAACAGTCGTATTACTATATCATTCTGATTAGGTTCCATCAATACAATGTCAACTCCTGGCAACTACATCAGTGGCATTCCAGAACATTCTATCTTCTGTATGGGCTTTCAGGCTTCCTGAAGGCCTGTTTGTTGTTGTTGTGATATTGCTGGATGTTGTCGTTTCTCCAAGCATGTTGTCTTTTCCAAACATTATAGAATTTTCTAAAGCTTTGGTTCTTTTTGTATTGTATCCACAAAGGATAATTTTAGCCGCTTCATTTGAACCTCAAGTGAAAGTTCAAGCTCTGTTAGATCAAGAATCCACTAATTTGCTTTCCCTGCCCTCCATGTTATTGTTTAAAGCACCAGCACCAAAGTTCAAAGTTGCCAGTTCTCCTTCTACCTCATAAGTCCCCCATTTTCATAACCATGGACAATTGCAGAAAATACCATATTTTGAACCATTTTGATCTTTTCCCTTAGAGATAAGTCAATACGTCTGAAGATATGACACTGTATAGTACAGGATCATACTTTTATGAGTCACACTGTGGCTCAGAACAGCCAAATTACTGAGCCAAAATGCATTTGCCTTCAGTCTATGTTAAGACTCCACCATGGATTCTTCATATCAGACACTTGAGATATATAAATAACTTTATTTTTTACAGGAACCAGCTGAGTGGATCCAGTTTTCTTATTGCTGGTCTGTCAATATCCCTTGTCAGCGCTAGTGAAATGTTAACGCTAAGTCCCAACAGCTACAACAGACTGCCCCAGGGGCCCCGGTTCTCCGCTTTGTGTGCCGGAGAGCACGGGCTTCGGGACGGCTTGCACTCAGTACCTGAGCGTCAGTGTGGACCTGCAGACAAACCACAGTCAGACGAAACGCACATTCTGTCAGGCGTCTGACAAATCATTAAGCTGCTCTTGCCAGGTTTCTACATAGAATTGGGCCACAGGCTGTTCTCAAAGAATAGTACAATTACGTAATGTTGGAGGATACAGATTAATCAATTCCAGATTTTAATAGCACTGATTAAGTTACTTAGTTATACAATCATTGTTCAGTGCTTTAGTAGTAAAACAAGGGTTTCAAAAGTAAAAAGTGATTATATATATATATATATATATATATCTGTGTGTGTGTGTATAGATATATAATGTGTTATCCATTTCCTTCCAATTTCTTACTTCAAATGCTTAACACATGTGGTTTGCAGTTCAAACATCACCCTTAAATGGGGAAAATCAGGGGTAATTTATTTGAAATGTGCAATGCAGGCCTCTGACTTTTGACGTAAAAATGACAATTACACATATATTTTGCTTGTTCCTATCTGCTTTCTTCATTTTTGATATAAAGTAACACATGGAAAATACCAAGCTTATGAGTTAACATGTTCTCCAAACAAAAGTCTTTGGCGTCTGTGCAAAAGTTTTTTCTTTTCTTTTTTTGTTTTATTTAAAAATCTTTCAGTGCATTCTTGATTACACGCATCTCTTTTTGTAACCTTTCATTTCTTGGAAAACTTTAAATTTACTGATCCATTTACGGATTGCTAACAATACACTACGAAATATAAAGAGTCCAGCCGCGGTCTTTACTAAATTTGTCGATTTAGGAGTTTCACCATATAAGGATTCAACTGATGAGATCCACATGAGTTATTACACTCTTGGGAATGTTCACAACCAAAATATCCTTCAGAGAAACGGATGTTATTATTAAAAATCTTTCATACAGGAGAAAAGACAGATTGTACTGGTCTAGCTGAGCCATGTGATTCTTATATTTGGTGTTAGGAATTGCAATTCTTTTATTTTTACAATAAGACAGATCTAAAATTAATCAGCAAACTGGATTCAGTTACACTGACTACATTCAGAAAATATGTTCTAATTGTTAGTTTTTACCCTTCAATAACAAACAGTTACAAGCTCTGTTTTGCATTAGTTATGTAACATATCTTAAGTTCTCTGGGCACCTAATTGTAATGTTTTTTTTCCCTTCCAAAAAAATGTTAATGTTCCACAGACATTGACACAGGATGGGTGCCTATGAGTTAGTGAAAATAGCTTTCGTTCCAACTGTGGGCTAGGCACAGGCAAAATGACATACTGTATGGTGTATTTAAAGGGTTTCAAATTACACAGTGCACACCTAATAAAATTTAAAAAGACCTGACATTGCAGCTGTTCCATTATTTGTCAAACTGAAAACGCGTTTGGAGATGTTCAATCCAATTACAATTAGCTTACCCAAGCAACTTAAAGTCACTGCGTTATTTCCTCTAGGCATTAGCGTCGTCTGAATCAGCTATATCTAAATGCTGCCAGTTTCATTTCAATTTTTACTAAAAAAAAAAAAGCATTGAAATGAAAAAATAGTTATTTTGTAACTGAAGTCGGAAATTAAATCTGAGACTGCTTTGGCCGTTATAAAAAGTGTTAATAACATTAATTTTATATGACACAAATGTTGGACAGAAATGTTAGCCAATGATCAAAGATTGCAGCCGCTATTATGTTTGACTGTGATTACACTGTATAATGCCTTCTGCAGTAAATATGGTACTTAGATTTTCCTGATTAGCGTAAAGCGGAGTCTAGGGCTCCATTAGTTATCAGGAACAATATGTTTGTAAAAAGATTTCTCATTGAAGGCAATATTTTATTTATGGCATTAAGGAATATTGTGAGATTTTTAAATACTGTTGCTTATTCATTGCATGTGCTAACAAGCCAGTGATCTTCATATTATGTATTATAGCAAATATAGACTAAATTAAGTATGTTATTGTTTGTGATGTATTCGGTCTACAAATATCCATCCATCATGGTCGCTCGCCTCAATGCGTCCCCTTGCGTTTCCTGCAGTATTTCCTCCCTCCAAAAAAAGGCATCTTTTCCGAGTGAGCTTCACGCAAATCCTCTTCATTCGCCTCTTTATGTTCTTCAGTCATCTGGGTAATTAAAGTAATTGCGGTTATTTAAAGCACGCTCTCGTTTGCTTGTTTTACAGAAAAGCTGCGCTTTATTGAAAGAAGACTTGTACCCGCATCCTAGTCTGCAATGTCATAACTCAGGGCAATAAAAGTGGACAGAGAATGGAGCTCAAGGTGAATTGAATTCCAGAGGTTTTTACAGGACAACTTCTCTCTGCCTGCCTGCTAAAGAGACCAAAATCCTCCTTAAAAGGCCACCAACTGAGCCAACGCTGAGAGCCGGGTAATTATACCAGAGCGAGATCAGTGGCGGCCTTTTGTGTGACAGCTGAGCAGATTTTATAAACCTAAAGTTGCAAGGAAACATATGGTATGATCCAGGGGTATTCAGCCATGGCAGTTAATAGTTTACTACGCTGCTCTATTACTGAGCCGCGTAAGTTTTGTAGGGAACGAAGCACCAGTTATCACTGCTCATTTTAATTAATTCCATCAGAGACCGTTTTTCCTTCACTTCCAAAAATAGTATTGTGTAATATCTCATCGCGCGATGATTTGCCCAGAGACGCGCATGACTTAGAAAGCTCAGACACGAGTGAAAAAATAGTCACAGGAAATGCTTGGTATATGAGTATTGCCTAAAGTAAGTTTTTAAAAAAACGCTGCATTACGCTGCCTTGGTCATCGGGAACTTACAGCTACCGCGGTAGGACAGGAGTGTTCAGAAGTTAGACAGCGCCTGCTTCTGGTTGTCCGAGGAACAGCAGCACTCAGAGCCAGTGTGACATTGTACCATGAGGCGTGTAAATCACACGTGCACCCTACGATCGCCCAGAAGGGCTGTCCATCGCAAGGCAGCGAGTGCTGAGGCTGCTACCGTGCCGGCATCAATGTCAATGTAAGAAACACCTTAACCAGCCTTGGAGGTTACAATTGATGATGCATCAATAGAACATTTTAATAAAGTAAAAAAATGTTTTAAAATATATTAATAATAAGATATTTTACCCTTGTACACTATATTGATAATTTTTGGCTTTGTACCGCTCTACCAAAAACAACGGCTCTTTTAAACACGTACTCTCACTTTCTACGAGTGCCGTTTCTCAACACCGCTTCACAAATGCTGTGGCACCTTTTCCTTACATGTGACCCAGTCACATGTGCTCATGCTTATGGGCCTTTTATGTAGTGGCCCAGTTCAAAGGTCAGTGGAGACGGTGACTCACGGCACTATAAAACCACAGGGACCAGAGTCTGAGCACTAACTGTAAAGGGGTTGAATGAGCAGGTGAGCAGACTTGGGCACAGGTGCCCTCCCCCTCCCCCGACTTCAGAGATGACCGCCTCAAGTTTTATTCTGAAACACGAACTCATATTTAAAAACCCAGCATGATAGGATTTTAAATTTAGTAGTATGATCTTCAGTAAATCGTGTCCTTGCTCGATTACATTTTTTCTGTTTGCACAAGAGTACTATGTATATCAGTGTTGGATATTACATTAAAGTCTATGTGGTATTTTATATATAGATACATTGAAGTTTTTTTTTCAGATTAAATCGCATTTGACAATAAACCCTTTATTCATCTTCTCAACAAGCTGGAGGTTTACTCGTAGAAGAACAGGATGTTAAAACTGCACTAAAATATCATTTTGAGTTACTTAAAACAAATGTTTTCCCAGATCACATGGTCCGTTCTAATTTGTATTGTTGCGATGTGCTCTGATGGGTTTATTTCTCAATAACAATGACATTGTTTCCATTAGGTACTAAAAAAAGACATCATTGAGACAAACAAACCGTGATCGGATTTCATAAATATTCCACCTTGTATAATTGGCATTACGTTTCTGTTCATCATGTAGTGTTTTCATGCTTTCAGTTATAAATATATATACACATGCACACACACACACACACACTTCTATATGCATAAAATGTATTGATAATATAAAAGTGAAACATTCTGTAAGTCTTTCATTGAGCAAATAAAAATGGCTCGCTTTATACAATGTGACATTTGGGGCCTATTATAAGAGTGCTGCAGAGTTTGTCCTAGATTCCATCTCTGATCCATGACATACTGCAGCAGCCTTCCAGGCAAATATCATTATAAGTTCAGTGCTACTTTAAGGCTCATGTCAAAACAGCTGAGGCAGAAGCTATGGGGCAGGCATCAAGCATTTGGATACGATCAGTATCTCAAACGGCACAATAAACCTTCACAAAGAACATTATGTAGCTCCAGCCTAAAATATTAACATATTCTTTAGATCAGTGTCTCTAAATCAGGTCCGCAAGGACCTACGGACAGACCATGTTTTTGCTCCCTCCCGGCTGACATGGAACGCGGAGGGAGCAAAAACGTGGAATGGCTGTGGGTCCCAGAGGACTGGATTGGGAAACACTGCCTTAGATGAAATATACCAATAATAACATTTTTCTTCTATTCGTAAGCAGGCCGCACATGAGCTGAGGCCATAATGAAGAATCACATGAGCCTTGAAATCCTGAAGCGGCTTATATCCATTTAATTTCTTTTTTTCTATGTTTTTAATTGGAAGTCAAAAATGTAATTGAAGCAAAAAGATGTGCTGTAGCGTGTTTCATTGTTAAATGGTGCCTATATAAACCGTGACTGATCGACATTGTTTTGTTATGTTGCTATGGCTGTTACATTTAAATGGAATACTCTGCGGCCTACATGCGTCATCTTAAAATGAAAATCTGGCAATAATTAGTTTCGATTAGTTTCTAAAAATACACACACGGGTCATGCGCCAGCCCGTTTCAGGCCTCGCTGAAGTGAAGACACTTCAGATGAGTCCCTTTGTCAACAAAATTATATTTCCACAATACATACTGCATGATTAAAGGGCTTTTCTTTGTGAAGTCCTTTGCAGTACTCTGCATGGACCCTTCATGGAAGCAGTGTGCGTGTGGGCTGGGCGGAGACAACATACAAACTAAAACAAAGACAGGAAAGGTTTGCCCCTCCTCCAGTTTTAAATCCCTTCCAGCTATTTATCAGGTTTCCTCTTCAACGACAGACTTCCCAAATATCAGTACAAACCAAATGCCAGAGCATACTGGGCGATAAACAAGGACAATAAAGTAGTGTTTAGAAAAATTGAGTTTTTTTGTTTTAGAGAGAGCATTTAGGGAAAATGTTCCCAAATTCATTATATTTTAATCAATTATAATAATAAGTATATGTATATAGCGATGGTATATCATTAAAATGTACTAAATTCTCTCACAGCAAATATTACTTTATGCACTTTTATCAACCCATTGTCATTGCACATCTTTTCAGTCATTGATGGTCTATTTTTATTGTCTATTTGGTACTCATTTCATTATAATATTGTATTTATTGTTATTTTATCCTTATTCTACATTATTCTTATTTTTTTATTTGATCTGATCCTTTTATATATTTTGATTATTTTTCTGTGTATTGCATATTTCGTCAAGCACGGTCCAGGAAGCATATAGACAAGAATTCCACTACACAGCATAGAGCATCATTGTGTTTGCAAAAAAATAAAAACCTGAAGCTTAAATTCATTCATGCATACATAACCTTGTTGACGCTGCGCAAAAGCTTTTTGTTGTACGCTGAAATTCTGGAATTTCACATCAGATTTTATGACATCCTGCATTTTATTTCTCTTCCTTCCTGGTTCCTATCGACTTTGACCAGCAGCCCTACCTGGCCATGCCATGGCCTCTCTGATCTTCACCTCTGTTGAGAACAACTGAGCACTTTCTACTGGGGAATATGGGTCTAATAAAAGTAGCTTTATTTGGGCCTTGTGTCCTTATGCCCACAAAATCGCTGCATGTTTTTTTTGTCAAGACGCTAAAGAAACATTCTGAGCTAGACTGTTTTTAAGCTACAGTAGTTTTTCCTATATAAAGTGCTCTTTCTTCTAGCTGGATTAATGACACCCTGGAACAGAGCGAGGTCAGGTGACCAGCCCAGTCAGTCACTTCACATGCACTCTATTACCAGCAATATTGGATTCTGTTCCCTCGTGTTTCCCCCCCCACTGTTTCAATAAAACTGTACCCAAATAAAGTCCACATTCTGTCCCAATCCAAGTCACTTTATTTTGTTCATCATCCCACCCCAAGCAATTTCTTTGCAGAGTTTCACATATGTTTTGTGTATTTTGGTTATTTTATAAGAACTAAAACAAATCAAATTTGTAGCATGACTAGTAGTACCTATGTACATTACATTATAGTTTACATATGTATTGACTTATATTGTGTAGTAAACAGGAGTGCAGGAAATGTGGGGTATAGGGAGGATGTGCCCCCCCCCCCAATATTAAATTTGGCATTATCCCCCCTATAAATATACCTTTGCCTTTAAATTATTCAGTCCCCCCCCCCCCCCATATCATACGCTCTCTTATGCACCCTCGATAGTAAATGTAACCTGTAAACACCACTTGTTTCTACTGTGTTAATGAAATTTTCTTTTTTTAAGCATAAGATCCACTCCATGTGGCAGGTGCCAAAGAAGGTACAACAGGCAGTATATAACATGAATGGAAGCAATCAGCTCATGGGAGTTTTACTTGCACAAAAATATTCTGAGGGCAGAAGGAAAAATGATGAGGGACCAACCAATCAGATATCTTGGTCCCACCTCCTCTAGTTGCTTGGACCCACCTCCTCTCCAATCTGATTGGTTATCTCACTGAACAAATCATTTCTTCCTTGTGCCCTCAGAACATTTTTGTGTAAGTAAAACTCCCATGAGCCAGCAATCAGTGATGGGTGAAAACTCTGCGCTACATCACACAAAAATCAGATATTCCACAGGTCTGATCTTTGCTGTTGCTTTGAGAAACTGCTAGGCAATATTGCCTCACTTTAATAAATATATAAATATGGCTTTTTGGTACAGTGTACGAACTGTATGTATTACATACGCATGCCAAATAGTCTGTTTTAAACAGAAAACAAGCAATACATAAATATCTCCAAGGTCAGGAGTATGATTCCAACCCGCACTCCACATATGTGTCTGCACACTTCCTCTGGGTTCTCCAGTGCAGTTAAACGGTGCCTTTAAATTCCTCATAATTTGCATGAGACTTGCCATAGCCTGGTGTACCCAAGCCTTGTACCATATACTGCCGAAAATAGGTTTCTATAACCATAATCATGGTAAGTGGTTGAATAATGGATGGATGTTTGCAATGGAGCAGAAACATGAGATGTGTTTACATATCTATTGTCTTAGCTCACAACTATCAAAGGCAAATAATAATAATAATGATAATAATAATAATGTAAAAATAGCTGTTTCCACTGGAATACTGATATTGGTATTTGACAGTTACAGCATGGTTGTTCAATAAGACCTGTCAGGCACGATTTGTTTTGTTCTTGAATTAGTACATAGTACACATAGTTATCAACCATGAAATGTATTTTCTATGCATTGCACCGTTCAGCAGACAGAATTATGTGTCCTGCGTTCCAGGCTGGGGCCTGTTTGTTACTTCAGGAGCCCGAGAAAAAAAGCCATTTTGGGGCCCGACGTGGGTACAGGGTTTGAATCGTGGTAAAAATCACTACTGAATGTTGGCCACATTCCTCATTATACAATAAGCATTATTTTCCTAGAGAATTATACTTGGATATTTTCAAGTCACATCACAATATATTTACTTAGATGTTAAATTTGCCATGTCTGAAAGAAATGCTGCATTCCACGCTAAATGTCATTATGCTTAGACCTACGTTTCCCTAGCGTGTTTCTGTAGTATATAACATTTTGTTTTTTCCAATATTAGTAATAATGTAATTTCGTGTTTAATTGAACAAAAGTGAAATACATGAGTTTAATGTCAATATAGCGCAGACATATTGACATTTTCTAAGTTACTCTTTTGCCCACAAGCTCAGCACAGAAATTTTATCAAACAGGACAATTTTTCTTCACCAAGAATTACCTTCAGTTACTTCGATCAAAAAGAAACATGGAGAGTATTGGAATTAACGTGACTAAAAATCATACACATGTCTGTGAATATACTGTTTGCATGAGGCTGATATTTATGTTCATGGGTTTAATAAAAATGCAAGTCACACTTGTCAAAACAGAACTGGCATTCTTAGCGATACCCAAGGTCTACACAGTGGGTGGGATACAGACAAGTAACAAGTCTTTTTAGAAGTTTTTATCCTGATCCAGAGCCTGTGTGGGCATGCTACATCAATGAAATAAATAAGAAATGGTAGTTCTCAATTCAAATTTTACTAGATCAATCACAAAGGGAAACTGGAAAACGGATTGTTTAGCATTCGGGTGTGTCTGTTCAATTAAAGAAGTCAATTCAGTTTGACTCTAGGTGGGTTGGGTTATACAGGTGTGTCATCTGTTATTGGCCAGGTACGTCGCATAGACCACGCCTCCCGCGAGATTGGACCACCCCTGACCTCGCGGGTACTTGAGAGTTTCTGCAGAAGAGAACTTTGTGAATTAAAGCAGCCTGACTCAACTTCACGATGGTTACGTCACCACGTAAACAATCATTTCCCATGTCAGAAACTAAAAAAGCATAGACGAAAAAGAACTTAATCTAAACATTATTATGACTTTTAAAGCACTAGGGAAGGTGCAACAGTACGCGCTTGAATATCTCAACTTTACACTTTTTGAATAGATGAATTAGACTGTGATCACCGAAAATATTGCGCAGTTAGTTGCACTAGTTGCACTTAGTTTTACAGCGAGTGTAGCCCAGTGTGATTAGCCTACCTGTTTCAGTAAACCAAAGTAAACAGTCAGCATACCTAGGCAATTATGAATTAGCTGAATTTCAGTATTTGTAAATATGCATGTATGTATTCGTAATAGTTCCTCTCCTTGCCTAAATAATACCACCCCAAGCTCGTGCAGTTGACATTTGCTGCGAATGGATAAGAACAATCATAGAAGAACCGAATGCCTTATCAGTGCCTGTAATGAGGGGGTGGGGCAGACAGCTCTTACGTCAGGCTGAAAGTATACAAATATAGCCCATTTAAGAAACAATTCTGAAGCCATTGTACACTGGTTTATTAAACACCTTACATTAAAAAAATGGTAGTACTTACGTTTATATGTGCGGTTATTACTAGATTACTGTTCCTTCTCATTTCACTTATCGCAGTATGGAGAGTTACATTGGTTACACATAATAACTACTACTGGTTACTGATCATTCTCTACTTGCCACTTATTTTAGAAATGATAATAACTTTGAAGAGAAGAAAGGGAATGGATTATACGTGGTAAGGCGACTTGTCTTTTAAAGTTACGACCATGGTTTTCAAAGATGATACTCTATCGGACTTAGCGATGCTTTCATGCACTGCACACCATTCGCAGTTCTGCGTTGTGCCATATAAAAACTCAGCAGTTTTTTATACTGAGAAATATGATGATGATAATGATAATTAGGAATGAATTATGTGCTCCGAGTCAGCCGATAACGCGATAAGCAGTGTTGCTGTTTTTTCTCATTGTGGGTGTTTTTTTTTTTTTATATCAAACGTACAGTAGTTACAGCTCATGTAAACATATACAGATTGATTGTTTTATTCAATAGGTTCTCGCCGGCTATCTTGCTGTTTCTCATCTGCATCATACCGTCTATGTGGATTTTGGAAATACACCATTATAAAGACGAATCAAATGTACAACAGGTAATTTAGGATTTCAACTAAGTCTTACATCTGATAAGTTGCCTTTCATTTCTGAAAATATTTCTTAACATATTTTAATCTAATTAACCAAACATGTATAGCTCTGCAACTTTAATTAACCACCAGTTGCACAGAACCTATACATTTTTGTTTCATCATTGTTCTCTTGCAGCTCATATGTTCGCAATATGTCATTTTAGTGCAAAAAACTGGACGATCTTTTCCACAATGCAACACATGTTAACGGCACCACTGTAAGTTTGTTTTCTTTCTTTCTTCCCTTTCATTTAAATTTTTTAGTTCTCTAAATTATAA
>JAABNY020000040.1:10708519-10719562 GCA_015164015.2 Brevimyrus niger | reverse complement strand
TATTTTGGGTAGCACTTTATTTTAGGAGACACAAAAAATGTAGTATTATACTCAAACTTAATGTATTAATTAATCAGTGAATAATTACTTTCGTACTCATCCCATGTTCATTCATCATTAATCAGTCATGATGGTTCATGAATTTCATATTAGTACATTATTTGTTCTTGAGTAGTAAGTGAGTAACTAAGTTACTTGTGCCCCCAAAATTAATGCTGTTTTTTTTTCCAGTGACACAGCTTCCTGTTTTGTCAAACATCTCAGTATCTCTTAATTAGCTGTCGGAAGTAGTAACAAAGAAATCTAAGTAACAGTCTGCAAACGCCAATGAAACATTTACAATATTTTCAGAAAAATAATTCAAACCTGTCACGCTGAGGTTTTTCATTTGGGCGGCACATTCCCAAAATGGGGCACAGGTCTAGAGTTATGTAGTTAACTGCTACTTGGGAAATTCTTATTTATTTTGCTGGCCTACAGAAAGGCCATTGTTGGACCCGCAGAGTGACACTTGCTTGTGCTCCCGTTAACACTGCCAGGAAGCACTGAAAACCGTGTGCCTCAAAGACTGGATCCTGGCCCTGCACCAAATCGTGCTCATCCTGTTGATCATTGGGAAGTGGCTGATGCCCATCGGGGTGGACGTCACCAAGGACGAACTCTCCCAGCTCCTGCTCATTTTCGTGGGCACGGCCGCTGACATCCTGGAGTTCTCCAGCGAGACCATCTCCGATGCCAAGTGAGCTTCCGTGCTTCGCCACTGATGGCCTGGATAAGTCCAATTAGGCTGCGAGAGAGAAAAAATCAGCGGAAATATGTGCGGAATTCAGCGTAAATATAAATTACTTGTAACGGTAATGCTACAATGCAACGGAAATATGCAATTGGGAACCTTCCAACAAGCTGCCAGCATTCTTATGAACAGAATATCCGCAGCTAGATGATATTACTCTGCCAAAACCACTATACTTCCCACACATTTAATGGCAAGCCCACATCATCATTATATACTGGTTTTGGGAAATAAAAATGTTTCCTTGCCTGCAAAAAACAAATTCCTTTTTATCACACACATCAGACGCATTATTATCCTGCCTCTCTACTGTTTTTCAAATCTGTGTCTGTTGACACTGCCTGAGTCTCTTGACAGGCAGACTAATCCTCAGCTTATTTACATCACCCTGGGCATCTGGACGTGGAGCATGCTGCAGTTCCCTCTCCACCTCTCAGGTAGGCCTTCGCACGCCGGCCGAACACTCTGCCCCCTCCGCTGTCGCATTCTTCGCAAGGGACCTACTTCTGTGCTCGTTGTCGCACGTTCATTAGCATTTTCCTGCTATGGGCGCCCGTTGGTGTTAGATTGAAATGAATTACCCCATGTGACCGCATTCCTCACCCAGAATTAAAATCTGCTCCGAGTACAGATTGCAGATGTTCCGCTCAGTACCCAGCAGGCCAACCCCCTTATTCTTGGGTTGTGATATTGGTGCATTTTTATATAGCGATAGAAAGAGCTTGAAACATATGGCGTATGTCCATATATCTTCTGTTATCAACATGATGTTATGCTTTTCAGCCTGCCAAGCACATAAACAGATAAGGTGTGAAGACAATGGTCATATAATAAATGTGTGCATACTTCATCTAGTTTTAGGTTACAGTTGTAAAAGATATCGTCATATGTCACTATGTTATGTGTGGCCTAAGCACTGTTTGTCCTGGATTGAATGCACCCCCCCCCCCCCAAAAAAAAATAAAATACACGCAATGTTTTTATTGCACGATATGCGATGAAAAAAGTAATTGCAAGGTTTTTTGCAAGTTTGTAAATGCTATTTATCCTTTATAGCAGAGCTGTTAATCTTGCTTGATGCATGACTGCCTGCTGCTGAAATTGCATTGCTATCTGTTAAAGACATACTTCTCATTTGCTTTCCATTTGCTTGGTGTTTAGCGGTAAACCCAAAGACTGAAGAGGTGTCTGAGAATGGCTCATTCCTCAGGAGGCACCAGACCGATCTATGGAATATCTTGGAAAGTCTCCTCCTTCAGGATGGCCCCTTCCTATTGGTCCGAATTGTAATAATGGCCCACTTTAAACGCGTCCACCAAATGCTGATCTTTTTTACAATCAAGAACTTCTTAGTCGTGACACTGAATTTCTACCGTCTATACGTCATATACTTGACTTACAAACAAGCCAAATAAGTGAGTAATACTTGAGTCATTCTTCCGACAAACAGTTCAAAGGGTAGGCTCAATTAGGAAAATTCCAAGATTAGTGGATTCGTGCAAGAATGATGTTGCTGTGTGACTCACTAATGGCTGTGTTTGTAAAAAATTTAAACAAACAAACATGGAAGACACAAACTGTAATGGTCACAAAAATTTCTATTACTTTTAACCCAAAGACAATGGTAATTCAGTTACTGATTTCAATTTATGTGTTGAAATCAGTTATTCACATTTATGGTCAGCTCGTATTTTATTAAAACCAAGTAACAAAGCATCACATGCACAGAATCTTCTTAAAATATCTGTGACTTTAAGACATATGTATTAACCTTTGATGTGTACTGGCATTTGTTTATATGATTCTGATTAAATTGTATGACTCGATATGAGGACAGCAGAGTTTACAATTAATTTGGTGGCTGTTTATTTTACATGTATTTGTTTCAATTGTGGCTCTTCTTTATCCAAATAGAGCAAATTTCACAGTTGACGGTATGTTAAGGAATCTCACTTAGAGGTTAGACGACAAGGCCCCATCCTGGAATATGAAGAGGCAATATTCATGTTAGAAGATCATGTTTTTAACCAATATGCTGCAGGCTAAGATTGGTACTCTGCCTGTTCTCCACCTAGCAACTCTCAGCTTAGAAGGGTAATGTTTATGCGAAGTGTTTTATTTTCTCTATATATAACTATACGTGGTAAAAGCTGCAGAAGTGTGACACCTTTTGCTCGATGTGACTCGATAATGCAAGCCATATAGTCACATCAGTAACTATCCAGAAGGGCTTCTCTTGTTCCAACCCCTCTCAGAAAACTCTTGTGCAGCAAAATAACTGTAGTTTTTTTTTTTGGGGGGGGGGGGGATAGCTTCCAAATATGAGTAACGGCAAGAAAATAAACCTACGCCTACAAACTTCTGATACAATATTGTACCAGCTCTGCTAGGAGCAATCAATGGTGAAACACAAAGCCCAGTCTCACTCCAATGGCTGAAACCCCAATCGCATCACCAAAAAAGCTGAAACTTCCTTAGATCATATCCGTATCTACCACTTGATTACTTCTGCACTGCTCAGAAAAAACCTGACCACTATATATTGTATAATTCCATGATCATACCAATAAATGAATGTGTAAAATGGATCATTCTGTTCTTCTTACCATAAAAACAGTAACAGGAGTTGCCTCAGAGGTTCAAAAGAACTGTTATGGGATAAGCGATGAATGATGAAGGACTTAGGAGAAGGTGTGATGGTGAAATAAAAGGGGTTTTATTAAATTGAAGAACATATACTAGAAACAAATAGGATCACTGGAATCACTACAGTAGGGTGAGAACATGGGAAGGCACAGGCACCATGAGGGTTTGATGTCAGTGCCTAGACTGGGGAACAAAGAACTGGGGAGCATTTAAACACATAACTAATGAAGGAATGAATGAGAGGCAACTGGAAATGATTCAAACAAGGGTAAGTAACATGGGGTAGGACAATTGAAACAGTTGTGGCATGTAAGGCCAGGGTGGAGAGGAAACAGGACAGTCTGACGGACTGGGCATGACAGGAACATCCATTCATTTTCTGTAACTGCTTGTCCTATTCAGGGTCACTGGGGGTCCAGAGCCTATTCTGGAGGTTATGGGTGACAGGCACGGAACAAACCAGGATGGGGCGCCAACCTTTCGCAGGGCACACTCACACACCATTCATGCACACATGCACACCTACAGGCAATTTGGTAAATCCAATTAACCTCGGTATGTTTTTGGGTGGTAGTTGGGGGAAGCACAGCACCCAGAGGACACCCCAAGATGAAATGGGGAAAACTTGCAAATTACACACACAATGAACCCTGGTGGAGGCTTGAACCCAGATCCGAGAAGTGTGAGGCAACAGTACTAGCCACTGCACCACCGTGTAAACAAAATTCAAACAAAATGGTTTGTTTTATGCTGAGTGGAAATTACAACATCACAATGTTAATTACAAGCCATAGCTAATAGAACAATTGTTGACTCTGCTGCTTCTGGTTATACCTTTTGGCAGCATTCCATATATTGCAGGGGGCAAATTGTTCAAATTAACTTCTTGGTATTCATTCATTAAATTGTTAAATTCAATTATATTTCTTATTTGCTAACTCTTTGGATGAAATCCACAACTGAATATGACTACCAGTGTTTTTCCTAGAAAACGTTATTGCCACGAGGACGTGGGTTAGGGTTAGGTATAGTTTTAAATCAAACTGTTACCACTTAATTAAGTTGCAATGTAATACACTGAATGGTCATCTGAAAAGTAAAAACTGCATAAAAATGCATATACTGAAAAGTTAAGATCAGTCACGCTGCATTCCACATGGAAATTTCAGTGACAAATTAGACGGCCAATCCCTTAGGACAATTTGTACCCCCCACTTATATACCGAAAACTGTCAGATGTTGCTTTTTTTGTTTGCTGTGTTTCTTCTCTCTCCTTCCTCTTCCCACAGGGATACATTTCCTGGATGAAATCTCAGTAGATTTAGTTTTTAAAACTAGCAGAGCCAGTCCCACCTTTAAAAAAAAATAGGATGTATATTTATGTAATTAAAATCTTGTTTTAACGTATTCTCACCAAGGCACTAACCACAAAGGTATAGGCCCAAGGGGTGTACAGATAATAAAAAGTACATGGACTACAGTTGCAAATAACTAGGCTACTCAGTTACAGCCTATTCACAAGCTCATTTCCTTGTGATCTGCTAAGTTCAAACAATTGCATGTATCACACAAAGGAGCTAATTCTGAGTTAAATTAATTTGTGCAGTGCTCATTTACAATGCTCATATGGAGTGCTTAAAATAGTGTGACATTAGATTCCCATTGCAGATTCTATATTATTACAGTCTTGTCAGGATTGGTAACTGTCTGACCCTGTCTCGTGTGTCTTATCCCCATTTGGCCAGCAGATGTCGCTGGCTGTCCTGTACCTCCCCTCTGTCTTGTAGCGTTTCAGTCCCTAGTGTGTTTTCCTACTCCCTGAGCCATCCTAAAACATACTGCAGAAAATGATAATAGCAGATCTTGTTTTGACTAGATAAAAAGGGTGTAAGCCTGTGGGAAAAAGTCTAACCAACCAAGAACCCAAACATAATCATAAAGGGTGACTGCTCTATTATGATTTTATGGAGTTTGTATTTTAATAAAGATAGTTAAATCAAAGAAATACAAATAAATCTCACTGTCTCATAAAAAACTACACCTGCCCCAAGTATATTAATGTGGGGATTAATACGAATGGCAATACCCATTGGATATTTTTTTAATTGAAACCTTATTGACTTGCTTAAGAGGAAATATATGTTTTAGGAGCACTAAGTCTGTGAAACTATGTTTGGGGATGGGGGGAGGCGTGGAATAGGTATCCGAAGTGTAAAAATAAGCAGCCACTGACTTCTGAGTATATTCATTTCTTCGAGCCAATGACAGTGGGGTGGACCGGGCCTGCAGAGTGACCCCTGCACACTATTGGCTCAGCCACTGCTGTCAAATATGTCTTTTACTAATATGTAAGGCGTGTTTTTGACGCTTTAATGTTAACTTGCCATGGAATAAAAATTCAGGACAAAAGGGGAATCCTGCTCACATTAATAAATAAATAAATAATCCCTGATATGTTTAGCCTCAGTTAGTGAGAATGTAGCAGACTAACAACACTTTCTGATTATTTTGGTGACGAAGAACCTGAAGATCATGCTGATTTTGTCTGAAATTGCATTGATGCATTCCACAGTTTTTCCAGGAAAATAAAAATATCAACAGCACTAAATGTTTCCCATTGCTCACTCAAAGTTGAAAACAATTTTAAAGAACAAGTAGGTATTTCCTGTTTCCTGCTGACCACTGCACAAAATTATTTGGAAGAGGAATAATAGAATTGTGGTTCACAGGAGCTGGTCTGTTTTCTAAGCAGATCACTAGAAATTTTAGCATAACAAGACAATTTTGTATTAAATTAAAACTTAAAAAGACCTTGAAGAGAATGGAAGGCAGCGAGAAGTTTAAATATATGCATTAAAATTAGCATTTGTATTCTCTTAGCACATGCCCTCCCTCTGCTAGACTCGCTTGACAGCCACTGTGTTCGAAGAGGACTGACGTCAATATGCCAAAAGAGGCTCTTCGTGATGAACGCTCACAGCTCTAGCAGAGGGCTGGGTTTTAACTACCCGTCCCACAGTATGAGCAGGGGTGCAGGTTAAGCACACCTCTCATATTAGAGGCTCGCGCTGCAGCTCGGGAGCGCGCACATTCGCTCACAGCGATATGCTAGAGTTTATGGTAAGAGGACAAAATCAAGCACACGGCTTTGAGGCTCTTAACAATGCGGCAAATTCCCCGTGGTGTGCTGTTTTTTTCGTGTCTGATTAGAGTCGAAGTAAATTAGTCTACAGTTTACATCAACATAAGCGCGTGTATGCAAATCGGCCTTAACTACTTCCACTTCTCTCTGACAGCCCACGCCAAGCGTCCACTGATGGCTTCACTGATACGTTTGGGGTTTTAATTTTATCTGGTGCGCAGAGAACTTACACACTCTGTCCATCGGGGGGCCTCATAATAAAACAGAATTATAGCGCACAAATAGGAAGGAAAAACATAAAAACGAGTCTCTCTTGCCTGGAAAATAGATAATGAAATATAGGAATATGCAGAGGACGTACTCTCGGCGTGTATCATAAATAGAATGCATATGTTTTTGTTTATAATTATTTTGATGGGCATTTTTCATAATGGGGAAAAGGGTAATATAGCCTACAGCTAATGGGGGAAAATGCAATCAGCGACACATTGCTTCTCAGTTCCATGTTTGGTCCCAGTGTGAAAGCTTTATGGCACATGCATAATAAGGCATACATTAACACATGTCGGGGATGCATCTTCCACAAGGAATTTCCTCTGCCTTTGTCAGCTTGACGGAGACGGCTGCCGCAGTCGTAAGCGCCCCTTGAGAATTTCCAGCAAATGCTCTTCGGGATTAAGGTGCGATGATTTTCTAAGGCCGTAAATTATACCTAACTCAGGCTGCTCACTTACACTGCGATTTCTGTTGGATGATGAGCAGGGAATTTCAGGGCGTCTGTGACTTGGGACAGGGATGTGTTTTGTTGCATTAACTAACGCCTTATAAGGAAATGGCCAATCTGGGGTCATGCTGGGGATAATGCTTGGTGTACCATTGTGGGAGCACCGGAACATAATTTTCAAGGTGTTGTTATTTTTCTTCCTCGTAGCTGTTAATATTTTTGGTGATGGAAATTTTAAATCAGAAGGATGAATGGTATGCAAGAGCCTCACTGCTGAACCTCAATAATACAACTAATATCTAAGCGACTTGTCTAAGTCACTCCAACTCAATGTTAAACCCTTAAAGTTGAAAGTCATAAAAATTATGAGGTGTCCTCACAACAGAATGAGCCATAATGGGTTTTGTTTTGCATCTCCTTGTTAACCAGGAAATACATCTTCTAGAGCTACTGGACTGTGGAACATTTATCTGGGGAAAAAACTGCATTTTTCAGTTGCCAGGTATGGCAGGAGGGAAACTGTAGGTGTTCCTTCCTGCTTTCAGCACATGTGCCGATTAAGGGAGGAAATGGAGTTTGTACACCTCCTCCGGAGCTCAGCGCTGCATTCTTGATGGCCGTTGTTCATTTTGATAAGATGACATTAGCAGGCATTATGCGTGTTTGTGCCCAGCGAACTGATAAGCCTGAGCTTTCTGAGCTCACATAGTACAACCATTATGGACCGGATTCTGATCATATGAACTTTAAAATACCCTATGAATAAGAGCTACTTAATCTAAAGAAAAATTCAAACAGAGGTCATCATAATTAGTTAAAAATTTGTTATAAATCTATGGATTCCAAGTAATCAATGACTTTGACACAAAGTAGCCTACTGCCTGAAATGTCCTTTGTTAAGTGATTTCTGATTTGAAATTTACCAAATACATTTTTGGTCATGTAAGTGTAGAATTTTTGTGTTACATAAGTATCACATATTCCACACTTGCAGTGTTGTCATGGAAACTGGCCAGAGACCTGCTACTAACACTAAATTCGGGGGCATTCGGAAGGATTAAGTTAACAACTTCAATGAAGTAAATTTCCCATAGACAAGACAATAATTACCTAACCGATACAAAGCTGTTAACATGATAAAAAAGAAAAAGCCACGCTATATCCTAATGAAAAGAACCCTGAGCAAAAATACTCATTAAACATCAAAGAATGTTTGTGTCAACCATCACTACGGCTATTTTGCTCAATTTTATAGCACCTTGGTTATATACAGTACAGCGGTTTTTGCATATAACAATTCACTCTATATTTGAAATAAGGATTCAGGTTGATACACTAATTAACAGGCTACTTAATTGATATTCAATATACTAGTATGGTGTAAGATTGATGTTAGAAATTCATTTGGTTTAGGTGAGTATAGCAATGACATATGTTTCTGAATCCAGTTACTGCTGAAAGTATCAAGGCTGTTTTTAAATTAAGCTTTTGCATTTTCACTGTTGATAAGGAGACGTGTGGCAGGCCAGTGACAGGTTTAATAAAATGCAGTCTTAGCATTCACATGCCTATTATCCAGCACTGTGAACAACACTAGCCAAATACTTTCATTTGCAAATGCATATGACTCCTGGGCACAATAAAATTCAAAAACAAGCTCCTCACTTTGGCTTTCTTGTTTACCGCTGCGCTAAATATTTTTTGCTAAAAATACAAGTGGGTCTTGAAAACAAGAGTTAGAGATAAAGCAATATTCAGGAGGATGAGCTGAGACATGTTCGGTTGTATCTGTCAAAAAAATATTACACTGGTAAATATTACACTTTTTTTTGCTATGCTTTACAAGGTAATTTATTCTATAGTTAGTGCTTAATGCATTTTGTTACGAGTACAAACAAATTTAGCATCTATTTTCAGCATTTACACTTAGTAAGCCAACCCTGTCTGACTCATGTTGAACTAAAATTGTAGCACAGTGAGCGTTCGACAAACGTCAACAGGCATCTTTGTCCCTGGTTGACAGCAGCTGAATATAGTGAGGCCCCTATTGCTGCTTTGCCCTTCTCTTCCAATGTGGACGACATGAGCTCACTTGTTTTGGTGTCATGAGTCACAACAAATAGACTGACGCGGTGTTTTGTTGAATAATGTTGGTCCAATCACATTGTGTCTTTGTTCATATGGGAATGTCCCCCATGCATAACCTCACTATAAACAAGCATATTTGAAAGTGTGTATTGTCACCTAACATAAAAGCACTAAATAACACAGGCCTTGTTGAATAAGCTGTCTTAAATGTTATGGGGTTTTAACATAGTTGAACAATCGACATGCCAGTGGGAACCTGGAACAGCCAGAGGGGAAGCAGAACATTCTAGAGGATCTGCCTGCATGTTCACCAGGAGCTGACATTGATAATAATCTAATCAAATATTTAGAAGCACTAAATTTGATACTATGACTTTATTAAGTCATAAATAAAAGAATATATAATATTTTGGCAGCTACCCTAATTTTAAATTTAATCCACATTGAAAATCCATAGGACTAAATTAGGAGCATGACAAAAATAACAAGGGCCGTTTCCTCCTTCAGCCAAAATCAAGCAAAATCCGTCACTTGTACAGGAGCCTCATGACCCATAAAATATGTTTATCAGAACATTGCCTGGGTGATCTCCTACGGTGTTTAAGTACAAACAGTTGATGTCAAATTAAAGCCCAAAAACTCAAATTCAGACCACAAGTGAAAATGCAGGAGAGACAGGATTGCAGAGACTCGCTTCTGCTTCGAACTGTGACGTCAGGCTTGGGGCGAATTATTTGTTAAAGGAAATTGATATAAAGCTTTCAAATGTGGCTCGTAAACACTTCATGCTGTAGCCATAAAAAGAATGCAAAATAATTGCTTCATCTATCTTTACTCGGCGCCTGCAGATTGTTAATTTGAGAACTGGTAACCTTTTGTGCGTCACCTCGAAAAGCAGTTCAGAAACGTAAGCAATTTCTACATTCAGCTGCAGCTTGTCTTTTCTTGAATTTATTTCATTGGTTGTTATTACATGTAACACTGTATCAACTGTCAATAATCAGACTGTATTAAAAACAGAGAGGGTTAAATGTTTCTGGTAGATATCAGCCTCCTATTTACAAAAATCTTCTAAAATATGTAAAGAAACCGCGTATTTGAAATCCTTACAGTAAATATATCATAAAAATACAAAAAATACAGGCCTAATATATGGCGATTTTAACATTAATTGCAGACCTGTTCATTTATCTATAATTTTGCTATATTTGTTTATACCACGGATGTGGTAAATATTTTCTTATTGGTCCAGAGATATCACGGGGATGTTGGTTTTCTCCGAATAGGTAGTTCCGACAGCTTACTATATAGTTGTATATCAATGCGTTGCATAGATCACTTTTGAGAACCAAATTGTCCCCAAAGTGTAGTGAAACCTGAAATTTTGGGGACATATTTTGAGGTCCCCATTTGGATAACCTTAGTTTTATAAAAAATCTTTGAATGCACTGAAAAAACTAAAAAGTCTTGTATTTGGGTTGGGGTGAGTAGAGGTTAAGGGTGTCATCATTGGGGTTAGGATTTTTCTCATAGAAATGAATGGACGGTCCCCATTTGGATAGGAAGACCAACTTGTATGTGTGTATGTGTGTGTGTGTGTGTGTGTGTGTGTGTGTGTGTGTGTGTGTGTGTGTGTGTGTGTGTGTGTGT
>JAABNY020000040.1:10675672-10695262 GCA_015164015.2 Brevimyrus niger | reverse complement strand
CTTTGTTTTTTTTTTTTTTTTTTTTTTTTTTCTCTCGGGCGGGACAACCGAAACGAAGGTAAGGAGGAAGAGGGGGGGGGGGGGGGGGGGGGGGTGGGGGGGGGGGCTCTCCACTAAAGCTGTCAAGCCATCCCAGAGGCGGCCGTGGACGAGGCAATCTTTTCGCTAAGTCTTTAGCGGTCAATGTGGCAGTCCTTCAGGCTGACATTGATAACGTGGGAATTGTGCATGAATGTGGGGTTCTTTAGGAGCGTAGTGCTTCCGGGCAGATACCGCTTGGCGTCTGTGATGTTTGACACCCGTGCTGGTTATTTTAGCATGCCGTCGTCGTTGTCCTTGTCCGTGTTTTGCACCTCGCCCTTCCCGGGCCTGGCGACGGCACATCAGACTGCCGCTTCGACGTTTTCTCCCGACGTCCCCTCGTAGGTCAGACGTGGTGGTGTTGTGCTTCTCCATCGCCAACCCCAGCTCCCTGCATCACGTGAAGACCATGTGGTATCTGGAAATCAAGCACTTTTGTCCGCGGACGCCCGTCATCCTAGTCGGGTGCCAGCTGGACCTGCGCTACGCGGACCTGGAAGCCGTCAATCGAGCTCGACGACCACTGGCGAGGTAGAGATATCCAGATACAGTTTGACTTCCTCTTTTTCTCATATTTCTTCTTTCACCATCAAAGGTCGAGTTCATGGTTTAAAATGACCCAGCAAAATGCTGTTCATTCTGTTCCAATCAAGTCAAACAGGCTTCATTACATATACAACTGGGTCTGTACCTTCGGTCTGGTTAGCTGGTCAATATAGTTGTACCTATGATTCAGAACATTTTGATAATTTTTTTTTAGCTTATGAATATAGGATGCTTCAAAGCTAATGCTAATGAAAAGTTTTTAAATATATATATATATATATTTTGCCAGAAATATTAAGAAATGTACGACTGCAACTTTTTACGTGATTTTTTACGTTATTTCTGACACCGCTTATGTTGCATATAGGACATTATGTAAAGGGGGTGATCATATGAAACGTACTGATTTCCCCTTAATTCCTGAACAGGCCTATAAAACCATGTGACATCCTGCCACCAGAGAGTGGCAGGGAGGTGGCCAAGGAGCTGGGCATTCCCTACTATGAGACCAGTGTCTTTGACCAGTTTGGCATTAAGGACATCTTTGACAATGCCATTCGAGCTGCTCTCATCTCTAGAAGGCACCTGCAGTTCTGGAAATCACACCTGCGCAAAGTCCAGAAGCCCCTGCTTCAGGCCCCATTCCTGC
Organism: Brevimyrus niger; assembly: GCA_015164015.2. Taxonomy (NCBI): domain Eukaryota; kingdom Metazoa; phylum Chordata; class Actinopteri; order Osteoglossiformes; family Mormyridae; genus Brevimyrus; species Brevimyrus niger. The sequence continues at coordinate 10,693,986 of JAABNY020000040.1, read as the reverse complement.
CCCCCAAGGCTCCGCCGCCGCTGATCAAGATCCCCGAGTGTCCCTCCGACGACGTCAACGGCCCCCGGCTCCTCCTGGACAGGCCGCTCTGTGCCGATGTGATGTTCATCCTGCAGGACCACAGCCATGTCTTCGCTCACAGGATCTACCTGTCTACCTCATCTTCAAAGTTCTACGACCTCTTTCAGATGGATTTATCCGAAGAGTCGCCATGCCTGGTCGTGACCAAGCGGCCCGGGCGGGATCACCTGATGAGGACTCTCAGCTTGGACACGGAGGAAGATGCGGCTGACCTGAACACCCTCTCGCCCTGCTCCCTCAGGACATCCAAGAGCGATGGCACCTTGAAGATGATGAGCTTCAGCGGGAAGCACAGGAGGACTAAACTCTCCCTGGCTTCTTGGAGCAAGGCTTTCTATAGCATCCACAAAGAGTCCATCATCAACCCAGTGACCAACACCCTGGCCCCCATGACAGTGGTCAAGATGGACTCTTCCATCCAGCTTGGTCCATTCTGTGCGGTCCTCCGCTTCCTCTACACAGGAGAGCTGGATGAGAAGGAGAAGGACTTGATGAAAATTGCGCAAATAGCAGAACTCCTTGAGGTGTTTGACCTCAGAATGATGGTGGAGAACATCATGAACAAGGAGGGTTTTATGAATCAAGAAATCACTAAAGCATTCCACGTGAGAAAAGCAAACAGGATCAAAGAATGCCTGGCTAAGGATACTTTTACAGGTAAGAAATCACTCCTGTTTGCCCCCCCCCCCACAACTTACGTGTGAATTTCTTACTCCAGACGTTTAACAGCCATGTTAGAAGTGAAATGATGTTTGAAATGTCTGTTCAGAATTTCTATCCACCAAGGCACCACTCGCTGCCACGGTAATGTCAATAAATAGATTTCTCGACAAGCTTTTGAGTTTTTGTTAAATTTGCCCGAAAATCTCTCAGCAGATCGGGCACGGGCTGACCTTTTCATTACGTGAAAAGGGGAAGCGGGTGACGTGCCGATATTTTCCAGCCCGACGGGCTTCGATCCCCCGGGATTCCCGCCTCATCGTCGTTCGTTGTGTTTCTTCTATGGCTCTGGCAGATGTCACATTCAGGCTGGATGATGGAACCATCAATGCCCACAAGCCTTTGCTGATTTCCAGCTGCGACTGGATGGCCGCTTTGTTTGGAGGCTCATTCTTGGAGAGCTCCAATAACCAGGTACATCCGCAACCCTCAACATCAATGACTTCCTGCCTCCCACAAAACGACACGCTCGCTGAGGCTCGCATTACGTCGGTAAGGGTTGATCTCGAACCTCAGCTGACTTCCGCGCAGGTGGTGCTGGTTCCCGTTTCACACGCGCACAAAACCAGCCGAAATACATCACGTCGTTGAGTCATTTGAGTCGATCAAAATACAGCGTTTTTGGACGTATGCTGTTGCGCTGGTAAAAAATAATGCTAAATCGACCTATACTGTGTATATATTTTCCTTGGGACAATCCCATAATATTCAATGCCTGTCATGTGTACGGCCAGCCTTTTTCTTTTTTTTCTCTTGTATAATTTTGTGGCATTATAATAGATGCACCTTTAAAGCTGTTAAAATGAGTGACAGAAGTTTTGAGTCATAGGTACCCGGTTGTGAGATGCCTTGACGGGTCAGTGTATTCTCTGGGTGATGCTGGTTACTTGGTGATGACGACAGGCACAGATTCTATTCTGGGGACACTCTGCACCCCGGTACGGGGAACTGCGGGATACGCTTACAGTTTGCCTCCTGTCGCATACAAAGCAAGCTGTAGATAACAATAAAGCAAACAACTGTGGCGGAATATTCGAGCGAGGGGGAGGTGCCCGTTGCCAGGAAACCTTAAAATGTCCTTGATGTCATGTTTCACTGAAACAGATAGATGGAACCTGCATATGGTGCCCCAGTGCATCTTTAAGGGCCTGCGTCGCTCCTGGCTAACATCTCGTGCCCGGATACGATTCGAACGAGGACAGTTTTATTTTAGCTTGGAGGTGTCCTACTTTTTGTTTTGAAATGTAGCGCATCGCAGGAATGTCAATACTGACTAACACTTGGCTCTGCGTCAACCCAGCTTGGCTGTCCGGCCCGCAGCCTTCGCCCTTGAGGACTGTTATGTAATCTATTTACGTAGGAATTTATCGGTACGACGTGATTGCGAATGTCTGAAAATGGTGGGGAGTTAAGATTGAGTCGTAGCCTAACCCGTATGGTAGAAATGCTTCAGAAGGTGAGAGTTCTAAGCAGGGTTTTAAATGAACTGCACACGTTGTGCTAGAAGCTGTTCTACGATTTATGTAGGAGGAGTAATATAGATGGAATATGCAAAGATCATTCATTTGCGTAGATGATGCCAGATGGACATTTTTATCGCATATGTGTCATTTACACTGTCTGCTAATACACTGTGATTCAGGGTAGATGGTAGAACAGTCAAACAACCCAAGACGTTTGATTCGTCCCTTACCAGCTGGTATGATGGTTTTATACTGGGCTGCGCATGTCGGCGTTCGTACCTTTCAGTGCAAGATGCTTTGCTGCAACTCTGCAGGTCACACTTTATTAAAATAGCTGGGATTTTTCATGTGCTGGTCTGAATTGTTGGAAAGCGTCACAGAACAGACTGTGTAATCTCACATTTATATTTATCTAGGAAACACAGTTCGTACCCAAACAGAAAAACACTCACAAAACATTCTTTTGTGTATCCTATTTGCGCGGTTTTATTCTACAATCAAACGATTATTAAAATGACTTGCCTTTCAAGGGCGACGCAGTTGAGACGTGGATAGAATGTAAACACGTTACGTAACGTTCTCATACAGGGAAGAGATGACATGTTATAAATATCGTAACTTGATGGAGTTAAAGCGTGTTGTGAAATGTAATTAGATGAAATGTAAGTTTAATCAGTATGAAAATATGATAATCAAATGGCGTGTGTGTGCATGTATATAATATAATCTCGCGCAATTAAAATTGGGATGACAATATGATGATTAAATTATGTATAAATGTAAACTGGGATTCTCACTTGTACTAACCTCAGTGCATGGACATGGATAAATGAACATTCTTACCTAAACCTATTCCAGCAATAGGAATACCTGTCACCAGCGACATATCGCAAGATTTTCCGGCTCCATTCTGACTCAACCCCCTCTGTGCCCCATATTGTGTGTCAGGTCTCCTTTCCCAACACCAGCAGGGTGTGCATGCAGGCAGTGTTGGAGTACCTTTACACCAATCAGCTGTCCCCGCTGGCAGACCTCGACCCAATAGAGCTGATGGCCCTAGCCAACAGACTGTGCCTTCCTCGCCTGGTAGCTCTGACAGGTCAGTGCTCTTCGTCAGCGGTCTGGCATGGCGGCCAGCATAACATCCGGGAGGAAAAAATGAAACGGTACTGATCTGAAATATCACCTGCCCGGATAGGCCTGACTGCATTAAAACTACCGGTTCACACTGTTAAGTTCAGAGTAGATGCTAATCGCAGGTCTCACGTTTCAGGCTTCATCGTCACATGTATTCAGATGGAACGAGGTGGAATTCTGAGGCCATGACCGGGGAAACATGCGGACAATGGGACAGTATAGGACGATGCAATTTAAGAGTTTGTGAACCATAAATAAGTAATGAATAGGATACAGTGGGGATAAGGATGTACAAATAGGCCACAGTGTGTGTGTATGCAGAGTTGTGCAAAAGTCTTAGGCAGTCAATGAAAATTATATTTAAATTATCTTCATGTGGGTGTTGATCTATGACATTTCAGAACCTCTCCCAAAGTCACCCCAGTATTTGTAGCCCAAGTATTTCTTTGACTCAGTCATTACCCCCACCTTCTTTAGCTAATCGGCACCTTACTGGGTTGACTAAGTAAGTAAATTAATTAATCAAGCTGGTGGAGAAGTTTTAACAAATACATGGAATGGCTGAGGTGCCCCTGAGGAGAGGTTTGGGAACTGAAGCGTTGTTCATCTAGCCATCCAGCGAGATATCAGTAACTTCTTTGGTGTTACTGTGTTTTTCATAGATATTTTTCCACAATTTTAGATTACGTCGAGTCGGGGTTTTGGTTTTCTTGCCTGCTTTTTGAGGTCGCAACCTCATAATCATTCAGGTCACCCATATCAACTTCAGAGATATGCAGTGACTAGCCTGCAATATTTGTCATAATCGAACCACGCTTTGTCCCACAGAGCAGTATGCTGTCAGTGAGCTGGCAAAGGCTTCGAAAGAGGGCCAGGACATAGACGGAGAAGTCCTCACCTACCTTGAAATTGCTCAGGTAAGTATGATACCACAGTGTAAACAATGCTTGCAGGTTGCTTATAGTTAATACAACCAGGGATGGAAAATAAAACCCTCAAGGAATCAGATAAAAAATGTAGGACCTCCTTTGATGTTTTTTTTTCTCTACAGTTCCATAATGCTAATCAGCTAGCTGCTTGGTGCTTGCATCACATATGTACTCACTACAACAGCGTTTGTGCCAATTACCGCAAAGAAGTCAAGTCCAAATTACCTGGTAAGGATCCTTATCCTTTTAAGTACTGAGTGATTATTTCATTAAATCATGACATCATCCAACTGTAACAAGTGGAGTAAATCTCATTTTGTTTATTCACTGACCAAGCATTACGAGAAGTACTGGAAATGAAAAAGCACTGCATTCTAAAATTTGTTTAGCGATTGGGGCAAGTTCGTTTTTCTTCTTTTTCCATTCGAGCAGAGAACCAGGAGTACTTCGAGAAGCACAGGTGGCCTCCAGTGTGGTACCTGAAAGAGGAGGACCACTACCAGCGTGTGAAGAAGGAGAGAGAGAAGGAGGAACTAGTCCTCAACAAGCACCATTCCAGACGCAGGTGGTGCTTCTGGAGCACCTCCACCATGGTGGCATGAGAGCCCCGCTGGGATTGGCCACTTTGAACAGGCTCTGTGATTGGGTGCTGTGTTCTGGGACACCGTCAGCATTTTATGTCTAGTAATTCCTTATCTTGACCTTCAGAGCTTGTGCCTGTTGGTGCACTGATGGTCTGTTTCCATACAAAACACTGGGCAAACAATAACCCTCTTCAGGTTTGAAGCACAAGCCACCCACCCAGACAACGCAGGTCATCAAAGCATACAGTTGACACCACACCCATCCCAGGGCACCCAACCCCCCCCCGGTCCCCATCCCCAATGCTCTCCATATTGACACAGCTTCCTGCATACAGTGGATGGAGATTGTATTTGTGGATTGTATTTGTGGCTATTTTTTTCCATTGATGGCTGGGTTTGACATGCTGAAAAGGCACCTATGTCAAATTAGTCGATGTTTAAAGTCATTTACAGCATCCGTTAAGATGGAAAGTACGGTAAATAGATCACACCAGGTGTCACTACGAGTGGCATCTGTTTCCATTGTAAATGTTGATTCATCTGGTGAGGCAATCAAGTACTTAATAACTCATCACGGCGACAGTAGTTATAGTAATAATCATGTTTAGCCAGCTCCTGACGCAATAAACGATCGCTAGCTCTAAAGCGGTAAGATCGCTCCTACGCCGGGCCGTCATTCAGCCCTTCGCGCGTTGAGTGTTGTGCTTGCCGTGTGTCTGTCACCGACACACAGCCCTGTGAGCTCACAGCGGCTTGATTGTCAGGCCGAGCAGCAGCCTCAACTGGATTTAGGCAGAACTGCGAATGCAATAACCTTTTTTTTTCGCCGATTTAAAAAGAGGAACCTGTCAGTGAGGTACCATCTACACCCTGACAGATTTCAGCCGGAGCTGCTAATTTCACACTTCTAACTGCAGCTGTGGAATTATTTTTGTAAAACCTCTCAATGTACTGGTGTTGCACAGCATTGATATCTGTGTTTAAAGAATTGTCTCTTGTAATTAGAAGGGCTTAGTACTGTAAATTAGTTCAGGGTTTACTTGATATGGACCTTAACTCTAAATTACAACTTAGCAGCTTCTCACCTATTATTCTGACCATTCTGCTAGCTGTTACCTATTTCAACAGTTAATCACAGTCTGTTAATGTCTATCAAAAGATATGTAAAATAAGGCGATAGAAAAGCCTTCAGTACTCTGTTAGGAGTGTACAATGTGCAGATATTATGGAGTGGAATTCCAGTCATGCTGTATGAATCCAGCTGCAGGTCTTCCGCCTTTGAAGAGCATATCTCTTTGTTGTATTTAGATAGAGGACTTCTATGTGTTTGTGAATACTTTTGAGAAACTGTTTCAAAACCATTTCTTGCTGCTGCTGTTAAACTGGAATAGTGAACCTTGAAACATGGGGGGGGGGGAGTGAGTATTTGTTGGGTAGGTTTTTTTAAGCTTAGTCAACCAAAGCGGTCAATGAAGTAGATTGTCAATCTTTACTAGATACCATGTGATTGTCATCGTTGGTGAATGTGCAAAACCTCGCATCAGCTGCTAGATACCAAGTGGCTGGCTCATTTGGTTCTTGCTGTCCAAGGCCTTTGATCGTGCTGATCATTATCTTTAAAGCTGTTTGTTTAATTATTTATTTTTTAAAGGGAACACTATTGAATAAATTGATTTTACTTAAGTGCAATGCGCTTTTATTGCCGTGTGCTTAAAAGCCCTCCCGTAATACAATTAACGCACAACTTAATTTACAGTGCCTGATGTATAGTGTAATACATAAAGGTGTGTGACGATTAGTCCGATCGTGGGTTTTAATCTAGCATTAGACATTTCTGTTATACCTTTTATCGTTTTACACACGTTTTGTGGCACACTTAGCACATATATAAAAATGTATTTTTGTTTAGTGTATTGAAGTACCTAAAACAGGTCTGATTTCAGGCTGTAACTGGCTGTAATTAAACAATATTTAATAAACAATCGCCTGTGCCACGAGTTAATTTAAACACGGAGAGTGCGAATGTCGGTTTCTATACAAAACCACGTGACTTTTGGCCAGCGAAAGTGTAAGGATCTCTGCAGTCCCCCTTTCCCATTTTATAATATGACATCTCACACCAGTCGCTATCCGTCAGACGTCTGTCTGTCTAACAAATTACACGTAGGCTGTATGCTGCCCTGCTGGGATGTCAGCTGAAGGTGACAATAAAAAAAGTCACATTTACCCTACTGAGCTAGTACATGGTGCTATTTATGGCTTTAGATACCCATCCATCCATCTTCTGAAACCGCTTGCCTTATTCAGGGCTGCGGGGGGTCCGGAGCCCATCCCGGAGACTGTGGGTGCAAGGCAGGGAACAACCCAGGATGGAGCGCAAACCACTATAGGACATGGCGTAAGATATTAAAACTGCAAAAATAAAGAAAATGGAAGGTCTTTTTAAACGGGAAATACACCAGAATAATGACATTTACAAATCCCCTCATGTGCAATCATGTATGTGGGCAGGACATTAACGCACAGGATGGATCTAGGGGCATATAGGGACTCGGCAAGAACCCCGGTGATAAACGGTGACCTTCTAGGGATAACAGCAGACAACCTGTTTTGTGAAATGTGGATGTATTGAGGTCTGTGGAAAACCATTTTCGTAAAATTTGCCTCCCTCAAATCAACTTTCCTGGCCTTCTGCGCAAAAAAAAAGGGTACTTTTGTAAGTATGGTCAAGAAAAAAAATGGGCTGACAAGCTTAGAGGTGCAGCTATTGGGTATATTCCTTCAGGGTGTATAAGGAGCGGATCTCTATTTTAAAGCCTGTACCATGGTGGGCTCCTCCTGTAAATTAAGGCACAGCATTAAAGATTTCCAACATGTTCAGTAACACTATTCATCAGCAACACCAAGTATGAAAAGTGGATAACCACGCATACATTTGTTGTTCGGCTTTGAGAGCCTTAATAGGAAGTCGATAATCTAAGCTCTCAAAATGTTTAAAGATTCATGATCTCTGGAAATAAATATTGCAAAAATAGTAGGTACATTATATCTTGCCATGCAGACAGAATGACAGACAACTGAGGTTTGCACAGGCTTGTATTGTAGATTGCATACAAAACCCATGTACTTGAATTCTGTGATCATTGCTAATTTAACTGTAAAAAAAATCTGTTGTATGGCTTACTGTACAGGTCATCGTGCGTATAACTTGTGATAAGGCTGTATTTCTGTGCCACATTTAAAATAGGTTTTTCCTCCATCTGTTCGTTCCTTGCTTGTTCTGCACATCGCCTGTGCTCATCATCAATACAAAATCTCATTATACAACTTGACTTGGCTGGGAGCAGAGTGCATTGCGCTTATGACGTGTTTTTTTTTTCCACCGTCGGTGGAAGATCCTGTTAATGCCCCGACTTGGCCGACTGTCGGATCCAGGGCTGAGCTGCAGAGGGAAGGCGCTCACACTGGGAGGCAGGAGAAGGTCACTGGTGTCCTCGCGTACACTGCGGAGACATCCACACTCTGTCAAAGTGCGCATCTTTTCGGCGGGGAATGAAATCGAGTAAGAACATTTATATAATATATATAAAAGCAGATTTAGCTCAAACACAGAAATGTGGACAATAGAGGGTACCGTCATTTAACACTATGCAGTCACATGTCTTTCAAGCAGCATTCCACATACTTTCCTGTCTCTACCTACCGTATCTAAAAATACAGGGATTAAATATTCTGCCCAAGGGTCTAATGACTTTGGCTTCCATTATTCAGAACAGTCAAGCAAAGAATTCATTTTAATAAAAATCTGAAAAATGACCTGTTATTTTGAACAGATTCAATCTGGTTATTCCCCTACATACAAATCTGCAACCTGACCATAATCTGTGATTAATATTTGATTTCAGTATAGCGTGACAGGGTACTACACGAAAAATATGAATGTAGCACGAGCTCCTGTGCCATTTTTGGCTTCATTAGCTTCACTGCAACCTTGCCGTCCTGAAACAGAATGACTTGCAATAACGTCGCAAACATCGTGGTTAGAGAGACACCTAGCGGCTGAAAGCCAGATTGCAAAGTCGAAGATATTAAAGGAACAGATATTGAATATTACCTTAATCTGTGGCCAGTGCTGCCTATGTTCCAAGGTCATTACAAGGCTGTACTAGACAAGCAGCTAAGAGAAAACTGACTGAACATTAAAATATCACTTACAAGTACCATTTATAGGTTCTTCTGACAAGCACATCAAAATTGAATTGACAAAGCTTTTATAGAGTAGGGCAAGATGGCCTCACTTTTGAAAATTACATTTCTAGCAGAAGCAAAAAGAAAAAAAAAAAAACGAACGCCTGCAACAATTAGGATATATGGTGATTGTTAGGCAAGACATTATTCCTGGAATTTCAAAAAGTGCATTTTAATAATGAAGATAATCATATACACAATATACACAAATTGCTCGCCTGGCAGCCTGACAGGTATACAGTATATATATTACAGAAAGGTATGCCAAAACAAGACTATTTACAGAGCTAGATTGCATACAAGATGAGAAAGAATATAATGAAAGGAAAAAACAAACTCAAACAAGGAAACAAACCCATTAAAGGGTAGGTAGAGGGGCCCCCGCTCAGACGCTTAATACTTGTTAATGGTGCTGGCAGGGAGTGTGCTTTTATCAAGATCATCGAAGTAAGGGTGGCTCAGGGCTTGCCTGGCTGAGATCCGCTTCGGTGGGTCATATATCAGCATTTTCTATAAGAACAAAAAGGGGGAAAAAAAAAAAAAAAAAAAGGTCAATTACCGTTTCACAAGACCGAAATAAAACTGACGGGAGCAGTTACAGCAACCTTACCGACAACAAGTTGATGCCATCGTCATCTAGATTTTTCACCAAGGAAGACAAGCTACAAGACTTCCACTTGGGAAACGAGCTCTTGTAGTCAGGCAGGGATTCCACATCTGGCCACACAATGTTGTTTGGAGTCCCCAGGGTCCTAATGTAAAGAAATGTAGGTAAACTCTTGTGATACATTAAAGCACACAATACAGAACCCTTTCAGGACAGAAGGAAGCTGGAGGACATTGTATAGGACTGGCAAAAATCCTGCAAAAGTAACCTCTGCAGAAATAAACTATACACGCACAATGGTGGCGGGCCCATTCAGAATCCCCAAGCTGAAATGTAAACACCATCATACCTGAAAATCCTAAACAGCTGATCAATTTCTGAATCCCCGTGGAATAAGGGCTTCTTTGTGGCCAGTTCCGCAAAGATGGTGCCAATGCTCCACACATCCACAGGGGTGGAATAGCGTGAAGCTCCGAGAAGAACCTCAGGAGCTCTGTACCACAGTGTCACCACCTGCAAGGCAAAATGGCACCTTGGCAATTAGGGCAACAAGTAGAGAAAGGCAGAGATACCAAACTCAGCCAAAATCATTGAGATGGGCACACCAACATGATCAAGTTTACCTCATGTGTATAAACACGAACGGGAACCCCGAAGGCACGAGCCAGCCCGAAGTCAGCCAGTTTGATAACGCCTTTGTTGTCTATCAGCAGATTCTGCGGCTTCAAGTCTCGATGAAGAACTCTTCTGCAGTGGCAAAAGACTATCCCTTGCAAGATCTGATACAAATAACTCTAGAAGGAAAAAGACAAACCTAATTAAACAATGTGACACAGAAGTAACACTCAAATTCAACTTAACTGACCTCAGGGTAATTCCACGAAACAGTGATCTGGGTTAAGATAAAAGTCATGATTGTCCAATAGGAATGCTCCTCACCTAAACCCTTATTGGACAATCATGACTTCAAGCTTAAGTTAACCCAGCTAATTAAGAAATCCTGCTTCAAGAAACACCCCTCCCCCTCCCTCCACACACAAACCAGTTGAATAAACCTGGTTAAATGAGTGCCAGACCTTTACGAGCATAGGATCCATGTACTGCCCAGATGGGATTGAGTCCAGATATTTCTTTAAATCCATAGAAAGAAACTCAAAGACGAGGTAGAGGCGAGATTCCTGCATCAAAACATCTAAAAGGCTGTAAAAAAAAAAAAAAAAAAAAAGTGAATTTCAGGCAAATCTAACAGCACCCTACCCTAATACTTCATTACTCTTTGTATATAATCAGAACGGCTAATCATACCACACAACATTGGGATGCTGCAGTTCCTTGAGCAATGAGATCTCCCTGACAGCTGTGCTGGGAACTCCTTCCTCCTCACTTTCCAATCTGATCTTCTTCATAGCCACCACCCGGCCAGTGGACTTGTGTTTACCCTTGTATACAACGCCATAGGTACCTGAAAAGGGACGTTACTGAAACCATGCCAACACATTTAACCTCAGATGGCGGTAAACAAAAAAACCCACTGGGACAATTCCGATAGAGCAAGTGTTGAAATGGGATCCAAGAACACCAAGGACAAAAGAATTCCGGACTCACCCTCTCCAATTTTTTCTATCTTTAAGTAATCCTCCATTGGTATGGTTGTCTAAAAGACAGAAAGCAGTGGAACACACAGAATACACGTTACATAACATAAAACAAGGCATTCCTAAACAACTAGACCTGGGTTCCCCTGTTCTACCACACCTGATTCAGCTCAAGAAAAGAGTGGTGATTCGCAGGGAAGTAGAATCGGGCGTGTTAAATAGCGAAAACCTAAAAATGTGCAGGGCTGGGGTTCTTCCAGACTGGAACTGGAGACTCCTGAACTTGAACAGAAACTTTAAAAAAGACGCGTGAGATTACGAAAACGTTAAACAGTCCAGAATAATAACTTGCTAACTAATATTTAATTAGAACCAGGAGGTATAATTGTCTGTTTTGTGCGGGTTGTTCGTCGGCTCTATGGCAGTTAGCGGAAGGCCACACCGCCGCATTGCGGAATTGGTCGTATCGCATGTCTACCTGTACACCTCGGTAAACTGAACATCCACCATCCAACCCGCTAACTATCACCTCGTCTAGCAGCCATTTCAGACAAGAGACTCCTCCAGCCATAACCGGCCTAATCCGCGAGTAAACCCTGCATCATCCCCGTATGCTAACTGAATATCCAGGTAACGTGTTAAAAGCCAAGTCGATATCTATACCTTTACATATACTTTAGTTAACTTCGCTAACTGGCCACAAAATTATAAAGAGCTACTGTAAAAATATTAAGCATGGCAAAGAATATAGTAGTATGCAGAACTGAGTAATTTATCAACTCATTAACTAGCCCCTTGTTCAGTATTAAAACTTAAAATGACGTATTTATAAAATCTCATCTAGGAAATGTAATTGCTATGGTTTTTTAATAGAAAAAGTAAACCATACCTTTTTTCCTGCCGAGGACAGCTTTACTCTCCCTCACCCAGCTCACCCTGGAAGTCAACTGTGCATCATGGGCTCTCAAACCGGCCGCACTCATGCAGTTCAAATCCAAGCAACCGCGCGCTACATTCAAAAGGGCCAATCAGGACGCGGAACCTCAGCAGCGCGAGGTCGATATTAAAGGGCGGCGTCGCGAGGACGCGCGCGTGTACGGGCGCGCGCTGGGACCGCAGTAATATAAGGTTGTCGCGCTGATTGGACGCGGAATGTGGTGCGGGTGGTATGGTTAGGGTGTTCTTTTATTCCCTCGACCAAAGAATATTGAAACTATAAAACAATTTAATACTCCGATAAAGACTAGGTAGGGTGAGCATTGTTAAAATGGGGGCATATAATAAAAATTTACTTTCTGGAAAGAACTCGCAGCATAATCTCCATCTTGAATCCCCACTTGATACCATTACCGATACATTAATGGCCCTTTAATATTATATATAGAAGACAGAAGGAAATATATTAGTAAACGCATATTAACTGCAAAGTGCAACTTCCGTATTGGCAAGTGTCACATTTTTCATAATACTCACCCGACATGTGGGTTAGTTAATAAAAATCCGCTTATTGTTGAATAAGGTGTTGCATAGTTTTAAGACGTTTATAATACCAATTTCGGGAATTTGGTTAATATGACTGCTGTAACACATGGACGGTAATAGATTAAATGATTTGAGGCATGGCCGTAAAATTAGTATTTTGTTAACTATGCGCTGGTACACTAAGCAGTACATTTAGAATACCCCCCCCCCCACCAGATCTATTCAGCTGCGGGTCATCCCACGCTAAACATGACCGTGGTTTCGTGACGCACTTGCCCAAACACAATTTTATTTTGGAGCTATTTGACCACCTTCTACATGTGTAATTACACTATGGACTAAACTTTCAGTTACAAGCACCCGACACAGCCGTGGCGCAGAACTGGATTTAACACCCCAGAACCTAGAAAACACCTGTGGGAGCCATTCGTTATTTGTTGTGGTGGTGGTGGTTGACACTAGGTGGCAGTGGAGTGGACGATGTTGGATAGTCGCTACAACACCAAATACTCCGAGATGTTCTTGACTATGTGTAATTTCCTAATTGTGGTCTCGACGACCCGGTTATTTGATGGCTTATGTTTAATGTAGATGGCAAAACAGGAATATTAAGCAACTTCTGTTGGTGTTTCCGGTTACAATGATTGAACGAAAGTAGAAATAAATAGCAGTTCCAAGTGTGGTTGTAACTACTGTGATATGTTCCTCATAGGTGGGGAAAGTTCCGATAATGTGGCTTTGAGTAATACCTGTCTGAAGACTTACGGTCATACGTAAGCATGGGCGAGTTTTGTGAGCAGCAGCGGGTGTGTAGACTTTTATCACCTTAACAAGTTTTAACGTGACGTCCCAAGATTGCTCCTCCATGAAAGAAAGCTGTTTAGCCGTAACTGCGTGTGTTCAAATGCCAAATCGGACTAAGTGATGCAAGTCGTGCAAATGCCAGACATGCAAAAATCCACTGGTTCCTGTCAATGATATGGACACTGCCCTCTAGCGTTCACAAAAAGACTTTCAGTTGGGGACAATGCACTTTTTTATTGGAGCTGTCGCCTGTTTTAAAGAATATTGCAATATCTGCATAGATTTTATAAACACGTTGGGAGCAAATGAAAGTTTTAGTTAATTTAGGGACCACACAGGATTTTTTTTGCCCTAATTAATTCTGAGCGTAAAACTTGTAAAACTTTTTTTAAGGATGTTTAAGTGTTTGGCTTGGTTCTCTGTAAAATACAATACAATTAATCTTTTAAATTGAAGACTCGGGGACATTTTTGTGACGACTTAACGAAGCACTGACAGGTGACCATGCTTCCTCGTATATGGGTTTGCTATTAGTGCGCACACACGATTTTTAAATCGTGAAAAATCACACGCTAGCTCATGTCATAGACATAAATACAATTTTGTCTTACCACTGTATACTGCCTTACGACAATAATACAGTACAATCGTGCTGCCAGCGTAAATGAGAATTCTATCTTTTATTGAAACTAATAAAAACACAATTTGTATGCTTGTAAACTAGTCTTTTTCGCGGCTCATACGAGCCGCACCCTGCCCCCATGGGGTGTTATCTGATGGTTCATTGCAAGGCTGCTTCTAGCTCCGGTAACAGACCTGCAGAGCGAAGTTTACCTGCGTTGTCCATCCTGCGGCGTAACAAAACGCCGCTTTGGAACAGAGGACGCGTGGAGTCAGGACAACTCCGGCAGTGGCGCTGAAACGAGTCCATACCCGCAGCAAGGTCTCCGTCAAATATTTATGAATGATCCGGGACTCTGACCGACTGCAACCCCGGAGAAGAAAAGATTTTTAAAAAAAAAAACCTGGTGAAAGTACTGCAACATGGCCTCCTGTCCCACTGCAGGTGAAAGTGACTCTGTGCAGGTGAGGTGAACACTTAAGTTGGGGGTCTGTTAAATCCACACTGATCAGAACTTTAATACTGTGATTTCTTTATTCTTTTGTATTAGCGATTGATTGCACGTTAGAGGTGCCGAGTTCACTGTACTCCAGCTTCACAAGTGTGTGCAACAAGTTGCGCTGGAATATGGAAAGTTGCATATGGACGCTTCATTGTATAGGCATTCTCAGCTCGTGTGATATTAACGTGTGATTTCTGCCTGAAACCAGAATACAGCTAGTTATTTATATACCTTTTAGTTTGATGTGTTGCTTGAGTTTAACTATCTGGGTGCATGTTTTGATAGTATAGTTAAACGATACGAAATACATTCGTTATTATTATTTTACCTAAAATAACTTTCCCTATAAAATAGTATCGAACGGATGTTGTTAACTAAGACCAACTGGTGTGGAATTCTTGTTCTGGCGTGTCCTGTGTGAAATATGTGGATTGCAGTGGAATCTGGAGACTTTTACACACGTAGGAGGAATCATAAATGCGGGGCCATGCAGCTCTCCGTGAAGTGACTGTATATCGAGTAAGAAGCTAAGGACGACAGATCTATGTCAGGAAATCGAAATAAGGTGTTGGTAATATACTTCTGTAGAGCGACACTTAATACTACAAAGCTGATCCGAGAAGTCTCCTGACGTTAAAAAATCTTTAGAGTTGGAAACGGATTAAAATCTAGCGCTGTCAAAGCTTAACTAGATGAACAAGTCGACAGCCTCAGAAACGATGGTGTGCAGTAAAACGGCATAACTAAATTACCCCGTGTGGCCATTACAGACGAGCCTACCTCCCAATGATGACGAACAATATCCAGTAACTTGTTGCTTATCACGCAACTATTTATATGCTAGCTGTTCACGTGACTCAGTCCCCGTCCCCCCAAATGACTAGGACGTACAGTACAGCACCACAAACGGGGGCAAACTTTATTCTCATTTGTTAAACCCATGTTCTGATTCTTCATGACTGTAATGAGCGCTCGGCTTCCTCTGATTACAGTAATACTCTGCGTTTGCAGACACATATATTGCGCCCAACGGCACGACCAAAATATTATTTTAATATTTCCAGATAAATTCCTTCATAAAGTAAACATTTGTGTCAATACATAAGACGTTGTTTATTTATTATTGTTTCCTTAATATGGTCATTTGTTCAGATGGTTGTACCAACTGACATTTTTTGGATTTTGAGATGCAAAAGTATTGAAACTGTATTGAAAATATAATAGCACTAAACAGGCTTCATGCAGTAATGTTAGCCATGTTATCTATTTTGTTTAAAGGATTGATACAGAATAATGGACTTGGACAAAAAATGCATGTCATTCACTCATATACACCCAGCCTAACCTTCCCACGCTGTGCCTACACACCTTATTACACGCAGGTCCTAGGCATGCTGTGAACAATGTATAAAGCATACAACACGATCTATAGCTTCAGTTCCATTCTGTGTGTGTGTGTGTGTGTGTGTGTGTGTTATGACTGCTTGGATATGGCAGGTGTTTCATTTTTGTAGTCTGCAGTCACACCGTCATGCTTAAAATACTATTACCTGGGGTTGAGAGCGTTAATATTGTTTTGAGATTTTTGTTTGTTGCACTCAAGTTTCGGGGTGCATGCCCCTGCATGCCAGACAGCCTGTATATGAATGTATGCATGTTAGATTAGGCGAAATTATGAAGTAACAGGGAAGAGAAATCGATCGACATGCTTCTCCAGATAGTTTTACTGCTGTCCCTTGGGTGTGGATAAGCGATTGTCAGGAACAAAACAACTGTGGTATTTGGTATTTCTTGGAGGTCTTGTTAGCAGTGACCCGTGGACACCTTTATCTGCGACAACACCACTGTTATATTACTTGGCTGAATAACATTCAGCCATTGCCAGACAGTGCAGTGCAAGACAGATCTAATATTTTTGTGTGTGTGAAAAATATATATCTACACTGGATCAAGCAATTTTAGCTATAATCTAGGTAGAAGTCACTTTATGTTTAAAAACTATTTTGCAGAGCTGCATGTGTATTTAGTATTTTAATGTTACTATTTAATATTCAATATTTAACATTTAATATAACGACTACAATTAATTAGGCTATAATATTTTTAGGCTACAGTTTTGTAGAGCTAGAAATTATAAAAAATATCCAGCACTACAGTTGTTTTTATCATAATCTGTCATAATCCTTGATGGGACTTCTGCCTGGAATCTTGACCCGCCTTTCTGAAGGCCTAAAGAGTTGTGTTGAAACGGTATGAAGTGTGTCTCAGCGTTTGTTTTTCTGACCGTTTGTGACTGCCTTTGTTTAAAGCTGTTACTCGAACGAAACGAGAATCCGTAACCCCCCGCCTTAGTTTCTGGCACTTCCACAGTGAGTGTTTTACAAGGACACGGTTGGGTTCTGTAAAGGGACAACTTTAGGTCATCCATTCACTGTTTTTTTTTCCCTCTGTGTTGTGCTTTTCCTAAGACCTTCTTTTGTTGAGCCTCTGAATGGAGATTTCAAAATAGTTCAGCTTTTTTTTTCACTTTGAAACGTTTGTTTGTGTTAAATTATGTATCCAGTTCCGATTCTTCCTCTTTGTTTCACAACACTTGTTTAATTTTGACTTGATTTGTTCTCTGCCCAATGGGGACAAAGTATGCTTATAGGAAGTTGCATTCTGTTGTGCAGATGGGAAGGAAAGACAGGTTGGTAGATTCGCATGAATGACCTTGCATGAACTTCACTTTGTGGTTAATGGGATGGTGTTAAGCTCAGAAGGTTAGACATTTGTTCCAGTGTCTGGAAGGTTTCATGTCACTGTTGGACCCTTGAGCAAGGTCCTTTATCCTAGCTGCTCCAGGGACACTGCTTGATGGTTAACCCTGCTGTTTTACCCCAAAACTGTTTATCATAGAGATCAAGATGGGTAGGGCATGTGAAAATCTGAAAATCCCAATAATGTGCGTTATGGAAATGCTGACAGGCTGCATATTTCTGGCATGACAATATATAGCTAAACTGGTCATTCGAGGGGTATGTTGATTTGTTTGACCTCTATAGATGGGAACAACTGAATAATAAACCAATCCCCTCGTTTGACCATGACCCAGAATGGTACGGGAGGAAACCGGCACACTTCACGTTCCCCTCTCCGCCAGGAGCATTAACAATACGGCGAATCGTTCATATGATGTCGTCTATTCGCAGGCCGTCTGCCGCGTCAAGAGATGGGTCTCTTATCATGACAGCAGGCCTCTTTGTGCTTAACGCCCAGCTGTTGGTGACGTAATAATCTAATGAATGCGCCTACAGCTGCAAGTGTTTTTTTTTTTTTAATTTCTATTCTGTAGTGGATTTTGCTGATGGCATGATGACATCTAATTTACCAAGATCTCGGGTGCTGCTTCTCAAACTGGAAAACAATGGAGATTTCTGTGTGTGGTGGATTGTTTCAGTAAAATGTGGCAGCTTCCCCCCCCCCCCCCCCCCCCCCCCCGCCCCCCCCAACCCCCCACCCCTCCCCCCCTTCTCATTTCCAAAAACCAAACAGACAACA
>JAABNY020000040.1:10649001-10665683 GCA_015164015.2 Brevimyrus niger | reverse complement strand
GTTGTGCATCTCCTCCTGGCTTCCTAAGTGCTCGGAGCTCCACATGCATTAGTATTCCCAGGGAGCTCCCGTTGCCATGGAGAAGCCATGCGGTTGTGTTTGGTTACCATGGGGATGCTCTGCCAAAACGCACCTCAAGCAAACCTGGACATTTTTATGGCTTGTGCCTCCCATGAGTTTGGCTTCTAGCCAGACCGGGATATTCTATAAAAATTCTGCAACGAAAATGTGCATTTTCTGTAACGGAATAATCTAAAACAATGCACCAGTCCAAATGTACTTGTAGGCTGCAAGCAGTGAGGTCAAAATTTAAAAATATGTCCCTACATATTATATCTAGTATGTCATGTGCTGTGCGCTCTCAATTTTGGTTTTGGCGACGCTCCTGTGGGGCGAGTACCTTCAGCATTGGCCCCCACCAGGCAAGGTACACAGGAAGGAGCGCAGAACACAAACACCAAGCCAAGCGTGACATCCTTTTCACTTCACGGTTCTGGCGTCGAGAGCTTCTGGGACTCTCCTCCGCTAATCCTGCCCTTCGTCAGTGCTGTTAGATTCCACAGGAGATCGGGGGAGCCATCTTAAATTGATTTTTTTCTCCCCACAGGTTATTACCCAATGTGGTAAGCACCTTTCTTAACATTTAGCCAGCCCTGTTTTGATACCAGATGTATGTTGAAAGTAGCTGCTCATTTGTAGGCACAGATTTTAAATTGGACCTGTTACAATAATCTGCCACTGGCCAATTTCTTGGGAATCCCGTTGGGCTAGATGATTCTGGAAAAGGTTCTTTGGGCTGGTTGGACACACTGTTCCTAATGAATGTTATTCAACTCGCACTGTGTGACAGGCGTGTGAACCTCAACGTTACCCGAGTCCAGCAGATGTGGAACGGTCCTGCCTCCATGTCACCCTTCCGTCTCTTAGGTGATGGGACTTTCCTCGTGACTTTCCCTTCTTGTCCTCCATAGTCCATTGTTGCATCTTTTGTGTGGTTTTATTTATAGCTTGTGTAATACAGATGTTTGCAGACAGGGGGAGTGCCACATGAAGGCAAGCTGTATCCTTTGTTCTGCTGCTCACTGAATGTCTGTGTTCCGCCTTTGATGTAAATAAGCGCTGAAATACAGAATATTTTGTCCGGATACCTGCGGGTGATCTTGAAGAAACTTGCGACTACTATTTCAAGGTGACATGAACTCTGGTGCACATTATATTCGTAGGAAAAACTTTTATATAACCCTGTAGGATTTTCATCTGCCCCACATCAGGTCATTGTTATATGCTTGTAGGATTTCACTTGTCTGCTACCTGACTATTGACATTCTGCTGAGTGTGCAGGTTTACTTGCAGGCTAATTTTGGGATGGGGAATGTGACAATTAAGGACATGGTAGTATGACAAAAATATTGCGTTCATCAATTTTCCATGATCTTTTATCTAGTGGTAGGTTAGTGGAACCTGGGAACCTGTTCGGGGAATTGCGAGTATAGACGTACATTCTTTCTGCACAGTTCAGAGATCTTGTTTCTATTCCCAATTTTCAAACCTTTCGGTGAAACCCGATCATTATGAGGAAAACCACAAAAACACCTGAAGAATATCTATGCTTTTGGCTAAGAATCATCCTTTCCCTCTGTAACATGGACATTATGTTACACACACCTTGATCTGGCACTTACTCAACAAAACTAATTCACTCCAGGGTATAATCAGACTCTTGTACTGGATGTCTACCCATGATGCATTGTAATGTCAGTCACAAAAGAATGCAAAACCAGTCTGTTGGTTGGCTGTGTTATCTTTGATCAAAAGATGTGTTTCAAAGATATGCTGATAAGATGCTGCTCACTGTCTGGCTTTATGGTAATCCTCAGTTTTCCGCAAACTCTGGACTGTTAAAGGGTAAAAACGAGATGAGATATGAATGGTACGAATATGCCAATTTCCTATAGTCCACTCTGCAGGAATAAGCAATGCTGAATTTCCTACTTACTAAAACAAGTCATTCATTTTTGTTCTGCATGTTTAGTGTAGTAATCAATATTTAGACAGATTTTAGGTTGAATTTTTCTCTTTGATTAAGCTGGTTCGCACACTTAGCACTTAAAAATAAAAAAGTTACAAACTCAATTTCCCTGACAGTTTATCATCCTCACTCCATATCTTATCTGATCCAACTGGTTAGAATTTGCCACAAGATCAAGATATCTTTACGGGAACAGTCCCACCCCACACCTGTCTGCCAGCGAAGCTGCCAGATTCTTCCAGGATAGACCGAAGCCATAAGCAGCCACCTTCTGGGGGTGATATTGTTCATTGCGGTATATAATCATGTCAATCTCACGTGATCAAGTTTATTTTTTACTGAAGCGCCAGTGTGGGAAAACGCAGGGCAACAGATTCCCCCGTCTAGATCCCTCACTGCCTGAAAGAATGTGTTTAAGCACTATGTGTAGGTCTATGATCTGTCTTCACAAAATTACATTTGCGTACCAAGCAAATTTTTTGTAATGAGAATAATCCGTTTTGGTTTTGCCTGTAGTACTTAATGTAAAATCAAGTGTCTGAGGAATATTTTGGAAGTTTTCAAACTGGCTTGGGTGACACTTGGGGGAGGTGGGCTGTAATACTGCCTCGGGGGGGGGGTCAGTCAGACCAGCGGAGTCTGTTTACTTTGCATGGTGCCAACCTGTCACGTACCCTTGGTATGTGGTCAGACCAGATCTTTCCTAATTGAAGCGTAGGGCACGGGAACACTAAAATTAAACGATACTTCCTTTGATGTTTGCACAAGGATGGGTGCATCGGCATGCTGCTTTTGACACACAGACACACACACACCGCTTATCCAGCCCCCCTGTGGGGGATTACTGGCCTTGGACACGTAACTATTCTGCTGAGACTCGGGCTTGAACCTGCAACCTTTCGACCACACACGCTGAGCCCACGACCCCCCCGGCCAATGACAATGGTCATGCCATAGAGAATTCTGTCCACCGTTAGACTGTGAAGCAGTGCATTTCTTTTTGCTGGTCTGTGCACTGTGTGAAATTACGTGTGATGGACTGCAATCCAATCCAGAGTGCATTCTGGGATTGGATCCAGGGTCACCGTGACCTTGTATTGCATAAGTGGGAAGCAAATGGATGTCTGCATGAATAATGGTAATATTGCTTCTTTTGGGAAACAGCTATAGTTTATGTTGTATTTTCAGGACATTTTATAGAATGTTTTAACGTAGACTGGCCCTGAAAACACAGTCTGACTTCCTGCTGTTTCCCCTGCTCAGCGTGAGCATAGACCTCAATTGCCCTTGTGATGCTTTGCGCTCCTAAATGACAGGTCTGTTCAATGGGGATAATTTGTTGTGCATGCTTCCCCCTGTATTCATGCAGCACCTGGGATGACGTGAACACCTCCCCGTTGAGCCATCGGAGTAACAGCTTTTGCTGGGATCGCATAATGGAAATGATACATTTGCTCTACAGATCTTGCTGCCAGTCAATAACTGTTTGGAACAAGCCCACATCAAGCATAGTTGTTAAAATTTAAATATTTCAGATAAAATAATTCGCTATATAGATGCACTGCGCATGCATGTGTTTATTTGTATGGATGTTTATATGTTCACACTTGTGAGTGCCTTGGGGTGGACAGTGTTATGAAAGACGCTATATAAAAATGAATTGAATTATGCTTTTGGGCCGAAGTGTTTCCTTCTGATTAATGATGGCATTGGCCTGGCTAAGATACAGTTTCTGGTGCAGGGAAAGCTTACGATTCCCCTCCAGTCAGCAGTAAAGACTTGGTCCTTCTGAGATTAACTTTGTGCGCGGTCAGCTGCCGGCGTCTTTCGGACAGCTTGCGCTGACGCTAGCCGACTCGCCCCGGCTCCGTCGACGGCGTTTTAAGATTTGCTGCGCGGACCACTGGGGGAGAAGCCCGTTGGCTGAACTCGGTCGTTCTCCTGTCGACCCTAGTCCCGTTCTCGCTTTTCTCGTTAGCGATGACAATCATTATTTCGCTCTCGGGCTGTGACGAGTCCGTCTTCACGGCCAGGGACTGAGACACAGCTTGGGTCCGACTCGCGTCGCCTTGAAGTAAGGAATTTTAAATGCAGCGTTAAGAAGGCAGAAGACGGCAGAATTATTGGCCTATTTTCCCCTCCGATTAAAAACGCAAGCATGTCGCGTTTTTATCAAATCCAGTTTCAAGCCCGTTTTACCTTTTTATCTTCCATGTTAATGTGCTAACAACGTCTGGTTTCTTCTGAAACTGCTGAAGTACTTTTTCTCCCCTGCTTTCTGGCAGAGGAGTTGCCTGCTTTGCTTAGCTCTTCTCTCGGCGCGACCCCGTGAAATAAACTGCCTTGGTATCTACTAAAAGTCTTGATACTGTAATTTACTGAAGTACAGTCCCACAATGTTCCCCTACCGGTTAAAATGGTAGTATCCATGGAGACGGCAGTCTTGATATACAGCGTGTTCGTTGACAGAGCATCGTCAGGGTTACGTTTTACATAATACTGCAAATGATTATGGCATTTTATATGTCTATGTTTAAAAATAATTAATCATTTTCTACTGGTGCATAAAAGGAGAAAATGTTGTTTGAGCCTGTAAGTAATATTGTGAGTAGTAAGGAATGAAATCGTGTGCGACTTAAGTCCTTTATGATATTTATAGGTCTCGATATTTGGCGCTACCCAGGGTGTCCTTATGATAGGCCTACTAGCTAACCATTGTGATGACGTATATCAAACTATTATCAAACTATGGCGAACGTATTCCCCTTACTGGGCTACTGTACAATGTGGATGGGTACAGATCAGGTTTCAGCTTCTGACCCCTTAAAACATTATGGGGATTCACTCACAAGGAAGCCAGTCGAAAGCAATGCACAGCGATTCTGGTTACCATTTCTGTTGTGTTTTCATTTTGTTTCTAATCCTTGGTTTATCAGAAGTGTTTTTTTCCCGAGGAGTTATAGTGGATGGGTGAGCAGTGCAGGGGGTTGGAAGCTCACCTCCGCGTCGTGTGTATGCAGGGTTTTGTGTATGTTCATCCAGTTACGCGGGTTTCCTCTTGCTTCTCCAGTTTCCTCCCACTAACAAGCTAATTGGCATCTATAATTCAGTTTGATTAATTTTTATTTAGCACCTTTCACAATAATGGGCCTAAGGCACTTGACAAGAGTGTGAAGCAATCCATTACTACATCGTTTACCAAAAAAAAAAAAAAATCTAGGAATTTTCTATAATGGGGTGATCATGAGTGTGTAGTGCCCCCCATCCATGTCCAGGATAAGACTTTGGAAGATGGATGGATGCATGAATGAATGTTAAAGATCACATAAATCACTTGGTGGTTTTTGCCCCCTATGGTGCTGGTAGTTTGCGTTGTCTCACTATTTCATCACCGCGACAAGATGAGGCAGATCGAGAGCCAAACAACGTGCAGCGTCTCGTTGGGTTATTTTCAAATGACACATCCATCGCTGCAGGTCACGCGCCTGTTTGTTGCGAGCAGCACAGACACTTGTCTGCAAACATCTACTGTAGCTCCACGAACACGGTCACGAAGAATCTCCTTGGGCGACAGCTGACGGCGCCGCGACGTCGTGCCTGCAGCATCTGTCGCTAATGTCTCTTTCCATAACCATCTTCTGATCGTAAGGGTCGCCCTGCGAGCGGACAGCTGCGTAGCCTCTGGTATAACAGCTGCCCGCGAATCGCGGTTTGAACACGTCCAGTTTCAGCGCCGTCTCTTCAGGTTCAATTAAAAGCGATTTCGTGGGTGTGGTGAAACGGGAAAAATGTGCGTGATGGGAACGAGAATGTTATCACAGAGGTCACCACAGGCATGGGCATAAATTCTGGGGGGGGGGGGGGAGAGAGGGATTGAACCCCCCGAATAATCAGCAAATACACACATCAGGAACCCCGAAAATGGATGGAGACCTCAATCTGCCCCTCAGTGTCAACCCAGTTTTGCACCCTTGACTACAAACTTTGATTTTTATGCAGCTACAAAAGGTAAACAAATAACTTTATTTTGCTTTTTATGTTTCATGGAGTCCATCCATCCATCCAAACATTTGCAAACCGCTTATCCTACTGGGTCGTGGGGGGTCCGGAGCCTATCCCGGAAGTAATGGGCACGAGGCAGGGAACAACCCTGGACAAGGGCAATATTAGCAACTCTAATCAGCCTCAGCATGTCTTTGGACTGAGGGGGGAAACCGGAGTACCCAGAAGAAGAGGGAGAACATGCAAACTCCACACACATGTGACCCAGAGACTCAAACCCAGGTCCCAGAGGTGTGAGGCAACAGTGCTTACCACTGCACCACCATGCCACCCTCGTTTCATGGAGTCGATATTTTTTAAATAAAATGTTTTTGTTATATTCCAGGTAGTTTTATATATATATAAAAATATTGCTGCGGTGTCAATAAAAACACACTAATGTCCCATGTACAAAAGTTGAATTGGCATGAAATCAAGCTCATTATTTCAGTAAAGATGCTGAGAAAATGTTTTTATGGTCCTTTAATTTTTCCTTTGCTGGCTCCTTTATGCGCTAGACCTGGGGTCAAGACCTTGGTGAATTGTAAAGGATATTTTGATCTAAATGCTAATTTTACCACGGACATGGTATTTAAAACGTATCTTTTTTTCCTCATTCAAAACGTTTTACCACGACACGTCTGTCCAAGTACTGACAGGTTCACGATCCCTGCTTCAGGGAGTTGACTATCGCGAAAGCTGCACACCCCTCTCTCTTTGACCGAGGGCATCAGCCTTTCAGTCAGTTCAGCGAGGCTAACATTCTGCCGGTTGTTTGTCTGCATCCGCCAGCAGGAGTTGCGTGCACCTGAAGTTTTGGCTGCGGTTTAATTTCGGGGGCTGGGCAAGGGGGTTCCATTTGTCCAAGGCTGTTATTCCCGCATGAAGCCATCATGTGGTATTTGCTGCGGGATGGGGCGGGGCCTGCTGCCATCTCATCATCAGGCTCCTCCCACTGGGCATTACAGCGAGGTTCACCACAGTTCACAGTGGTGTTTCTTGTGTTATGAGAGTTTAGGATGGAAAAGGGTTTTTTCTGGAACGTTTGTTTGTAAATATAGGATGTTTCTCACGGGATCAACAAGGCTTATCTTGTATAATTGAAATCCGTGCTGTTAATAGGCTCTTATGCCTTTCTTGCTTCTCCTGCTCATAATCCCCCAGTTTCTCTAGTCCGTACGATACCCTCCTCCACCCCAGCCCACCCCCTCATTCAGTTATACTCCATTTCGTCTTTCCTGACCTCAATCTTTCAGTCTGGGTTAAATGGGCCATTCGGAAGGGCTCGATCCAGCTGAGGGCTTCCCCTGATAAGATGCCGGCGCCCAGAACAGCAAGGGGCAGGTTTGGGCTGGAGGTGGCAGACCAGATTTTTTGTCCAACTACCCCTGAAACCCCCCAACCCCCACCTCCTACCCCCAACCTGACCTAACAAATTCCTGACCGGTTTAGGGGAGAAACGTGAGCCCTTGAGTGGAAAGGATTACCTGTTGAAGGGGTGTGAATTCATGGCTCAAGGAAATTTGCCGTATTTCATGGGGAGTCGCGCCCCTGTGGCAGATGCCAGCAGTGGGTTTTCATTCATTTATACATCAAAAGATATCGCCTGATAATGATGTATCATCTAAGGAATTAAAAGCCTTTTAGGCCCGTCTGCTTAACCTGGTCTCTCCCCCCCCCCCGAAATCAGGGGCAGTGACAGGAAGCCGTCTGCTCTTTTCATGGCCTGCCACTGACTACCGTGTGGCCTTTGCTGGAAACTCCACCCCCTTTTCTATTTGCCAGGTGGATGTGATTTTTTTTTGGGGGGGGGGGGGGCAGGGTGACACCCACCAGACACAGACATCAGTTTTAAACCGTATAATAAGATATTTAACAACAAGATTTATGTAGGCTATGACTGGAGCATTGCATATGTCAGACCTGAGTGATTAAATGATACATTATGATGTATTTTGGCTATTTAGACCGCTCCATCCCCCAAATAGGCTCACACAAAGTAGGGTGCAAAGCTAAGCTATGCTGCTTCATACATGTCAGAGGTATATTTGCATAGAGCAGTGTTTCTCAACCCAGTCGTTGAGAACCCCCAGAAGATCCACATTTTTGCTCCCTTCGAGCTCCCAGGGGAAAAAAAGAAATTGGTTCTTTTTATGAACCAATCAGATTGCAGAGGAGGTGGGTCCAACCAATCAGATGTCTAGGTCCCACATCCACTAATTGCTTGGACCCACCTCCTCCGTAATCTGATTGGTTATTTCTCAGAATCAATCATTTTTCCTTCTGCCCTCGGAACATTTTTGCGCAAGTTAAACTCCCACAAGCACTCGTGCCAGGTATTCAGTGTTCTTGATTGGCTGTGGCCTGGGAGGGAGCAAAAGTTTGGACTGTTTGGGGGTTTCTGACGACTGGGTAGAGATGATATAGAGCATTATACAATGTGACAGAATATGATGCTGGGGTCTGGGGTTTTGTCGTCTTGAAGTTACTGTTGACACAGAGTTCGGTTACATTAAGTTTCGCAGGTCATTTTCGCTGGACTTTGATGCCACTGAAACGCGTTTCTTCAATACGAGTTACAACTTGCCCCCACGCCGGAAATAACAGGTCGATCATGTTATAAGGTTATGTTACTATTAATTAATTTACTTATATTTTAAAAAAATATGAGAAGGGTAGTAATTTGTCAGACATTAATTTTATTCTGTCATTTTCCCTGATGCTTTCCAGCACGGCTTCATTTTCCGAGGCCTTTGGCAAGGTGTTCAGCTGGTGTGTCTGTGGTAAACTGTGGTAACCTGAGCAAATTCGGTGTCAGGAAACCAAACCCTCCCCTCCCAGGTTCATGGCTGCCAGTGGATGCTGAAACGGCCAAACATAAACAAACCCTGGGTAAGGTTGAGTGGGCCCTAAAGTCCCATTTAAGGATAAACGCCTTTTGGAAGTGAACGTGGCTGGAGTCCTCACTGTCTTTTTGCCTCGGCGGAGCCTATCCCGTCACTCGCCCCGAGCTCTGCTGGGGGCGCTGACGAGCAAGCGGTGTCTCTCCAAGCTTGCCAGTTCTACCGGTGACCCGATTCGGAATCGACCGCCGAGCTTCGCCTGTAGATCCTGGTAGCTTCTCCGGTCCCTGCCAGTGTCCTGGGGGGAGCGCTGCTGTTACCCTTGGCAGTGGTCCGACTTGGTAGAGGCGCAGTGCAGTTGGACAGTGCTGAGTTAGCAGATCGTCTCTGGAGGCCAGCAGGCACTGGTACCGTCCAGAACCTGTAAGGGGGGAAAAAAAAAAAAACACAAAGAATTCTGGACAAACCTTGTAGCTTGCAAAGTACCATTTGTACAGACGTTAGAGTATACAGTGTTTCTTTCCCTCAGTGGCAGCAAAAATGCTTCACCGCGACTCTAAAGAAGAAACCACAAGCACTGTCCTGAAATTGAAAAAAGTTTCTGCCATATTTATGAAACATTGTTCCAGTGTGCAGTGTGAACGCTGCATTCCTCATTAATGTGTAAAATGTCTCTGGAATATGTGATAAGTTATGTTTCATTGTACATCGGTTGCCACTAAATTTGGCTTAAATGTTTTGTGCATAATTAATGGCTAAAGTTTTACGTAACTTATTTACCTGAATTCCTGTGGTGATTCAGAGACAAGTTCTTCAAGAAGATTTGTGATGTCATTTCAAAAATTAAGTATAATTAATAATTAAGTAGGTGTGAATGTGCATGTGTCCTGTGATAGGTTGGCTCCCTGTCCTGGGTTATTCTTTGCCTCCCGCACATATTCTGGGGTCTGCTCCGGACCCCCATGAGAAGAGGTATAGAAGATGTATGTATGTGATTTATTTTGCAGTTGATTTAAAGTGGATTTTTTTTGTTTAGCCTTTCCCTTCTGATTTGATTAAAAGAATAAGCGAATGACTCAATAGCCCACAAGCCTGACCAGGTTTAATGGTTAGAGGATGGATGGATGGGTGGAAATGGCGGACTGTTGTATCTTTGAATGTTGAAACATGCAGCCACAGGTTATAAGATCAAAGCAGGAAATCCGTCCTGCGACTCTTCAAAGCAGCGTATCTCAGCTTGGTCCCTAGGGACCCCCAGGCATGCATTTTTGTTCCGTCCCAGCTCCCAGAGCACCTCAACCGAACAATCAAGCAATCAGGAACATGCAGTCGCTGGGGCAGGTGTGTTGTGGACGGGCTGAGGGTCCCTGAGGACTGGGTGGAGCGCTGCTTTAGTGAGGATCTGGCCCCCATTAATTACACATGACAGTCCTTGTATTGTGTAACTCTGTTATGTTTTGGTTCTTCCAAATGAAAGGTTCCCGACGACTTCCAGAGGTTTGGGTCCTTGCTATGTCATGCCTGACTCCGCTGTGTGGATTTTTAAGGGCAGGTGATGTTTCAGTGGGCCTCAGGCACTCCGAGAACGACGGCAGCACCAGACATTTTGACTAAAAGTAGTTGTGTGTATGTGTGTGTGTGTGTGTGTGTGGCTTTGGTTTGTCACACATTTTTTTTTGGTGAGGTGTGGCTCAGTAGAGTCTCCGTGTTTGTGAGTGGAAGGTCGCTGGTTCAAATCCCATCCTCTTGCTGTTGAAGACCCTTAAAACCCCAAAGAAATGCTCATCAGCTGCTGCATAAATGGCTGATCCTGCGCTCAGAGCCCACGCCTGTATGAAAAAGGGGAGCCTGTGATATGTGAAAACGAAAGCTTTCCAATGAACGTTTAAATGGCACAATTGGACAATAAAATTGTTTTCACAACAGTTCACAACAGATTCCTTCTGATTGTGGGAGATGCCCTCTATACACAAAGTATAGAGGATGGTATGATGTACTGTATTACTCTTCATTTTATTTGTCTCTAAAGTTGCACACTATTTGATACTGTGTTGCATAGTTACTATTTTTTTTCCAGTTGCACTGTTGTTATGAGACTTGCATACAAGTGTTTCACTCACCTGCACTCTACCAAGTGTCAAGTTATGTGACAAATGCAGTGATTTGATTCGATTATATCACAATGGCATATTGAATGGTCGCACAAGTTTTACACGTTTATAATCCGAACCAGTGCTCCAGCGAGAGAGGGAGTGGGATTGTGACCAAGATGCATGAGTCACTTTCGTTCTGGCCGTGAACAAATGTCCAGAGGTTAATGCACAGAGCTGTCATCTCCTCAGGCCTTCAGACGAATGCAGACACCTGCACAGTGCAGGAAGAAGGGGATAGCGGCCTTCATTACACCTGCTGCTATCCACGTCCTTCTCTAAGTTGATCCTAGTCAGCCACTTTCTTTCACCCATCATCTGGGTGTTTTGGAACCCGGATCCTAAAGCATCGAGTCCTTCCAACACCCAAAGTACGATGTGCAAGTTCTGGCTTTGCTGTGACTCACCAGTCAGCCAGCTGTAGAAGTCAGTTTGCATTTTAGAGGCATTATATACAAAATCTGTCCAGGCACAGAGAAGGCTTTCTTAATTAGTGTGTACTGAGGATAAGGTTCTCCAGATCTGTCCTTAAAGACAGATCTATTTCACACTGTGCTGTTTTCTTCTTTCGTCATTATAATTTGGACAATGCACTGCATTTACAAGGTGTTTGCCAAGAACCACAGCTTGGTTTTCATGACAAAAGGGTGGTATTATGTCACAGTTGTAGAACTTTCTCCCTCACGCAAACACATTTCAATAAGAGATTGAAATGTCCCGAAGTCATCTATGGATAGTACCATGCCAGTCGTGCAGGACACTTACTGTTGGGTTTAAATTGATCCATTTTTAGATTTAAACATGCGAAATGTTTAATGGTGTAATTTCGCTTGTACGCACGTGCATAATTTACACGAACGCCAAATGGTTTATGACATGCACAGAGAAATATTCCTGTCCGAAGTGTCCGGCTGATGCTGGTCCTGCAGCCTCGCATGTGGAAGAGGTAAATGAGGTCTCTGCGGGCAGCAGGTTTTTGGGTCAATCCGTGGATTTACCAGCCGCAAGAGCATTTAGAGACGAAAGCCGCAGGTGATCATCGATTTCACGATTCCTCCAGGACTGGGAACAAAATCCAGTGCCTGACACCCAGTGCGGCAGCAGATGTGTATCTCCAGTGTGAACACGACTCCTCTAAGAAGAAGAGGACCCTGGCATGACATGGGATGAATACAATATTCTTTGTCTGTCTTTCGTAATTGCCCCCCTAACATAAGCCCGACACTCTGAACCTAGCGAAATTACACCAAGAACACATTTTTCATACTCAAATCTAAAAAAATTTAGAAAGTATAGTAATTTAGTAGAAAATTTAGTAAGTATATTGGGTGATTATGCTACATCCAGGTGAAACCGCCCCTTGAAACCTTTAGAAAATGCCAACACGGGTCTGGCCAACAGGCATGACACAGACTGGTATCCCAAACTCCCCAGCTGGGCTGGAAGCATGATGTCAGCGCTGCAATGGCGGGGAGAGCCATCTGGGTGTGAAATTCCCTAAAACACGAGGCCTGTCTGGCCACTCTGAGATTCGAACCTGGGCCGTGACAGTGCACTGATACACCTTTTATTTCTGAACCAACCAGAATCCGATTACACACCTGCAACCCCGTCCAGGGTACGTCGTCTGGAGATAGATAATCCAGAGGCAGTTTCCATGTTGCATATGATAAGTCTTTTGTTTAATTATACTCATATTTCTGAATTGGCTGTTGAACAGTACTTTAACTGTGTGAATTGAAGAATACTAAAGCACTGATCATACAGAACCAGCAGTAAAATATCAACATAAATATATATATATTTTTTTATGAAAATGCTAGATGCATTAAACGAGGCCTGAGGCTAATAGTGTGAAGATGTAGTGAGCCCCCCCCCTTAGCCACCTATGCCTGTCTGGATCTCTCACCTCTGTCTGGGTTTGAGAAACCTCAGGTCGCCTCTGCCAGGGCAAATCGAGGACGGCAACATCTAAGACCCACTGAGGCGATGGCCAGCGCGATATTTTAGGAGCGGCAGGCAGATGCGAACGTGTCCGGCAGATCTCCACGCCTGTACTGCTCCTGCCTGGCTTGGGGACATCACTATGTTTAAATATAAGCACGTGCTGTATTACTGTAGCGTTTAATTTGCGGTGGGGGCATTTATTTCCAGTAAGTGTGGAAAAACGAGTGAAGAATTCTCTGGTAGTGTTCTCCTTGTAATCAGACACGATGGGGGTATAATAGAATGTTTCTGGACAGGCGTTTGCAAAAGGCAGCTAATGGCACTGTCAGGCCCCCTGATGAAGGAGAATGATGGGTGAACATGAAAGGCTCTTTGACATCACAGGGCCCAAGAAAAATAAAGCAGACCCCGATTTAATGCTTCTTAATTTAAAACATGGTGCGTAATCCTTAACCCTGTTGTACCAAATCCCCTCCCCACCCTGAAAACCGTTGTACATAGATATAAGACGAGCATTGAATTCATTCATGTGAACATTGTAAAAATGTTTGCTGAAATTGACAAAAGGCTCAGGCATGAGACAAAAAGAGAGGGAAGAAATAAATAGAAAAGGCAGACGTTTTTCGAGGGCTATATTTGTTGAACACTTTGTTCAGTCGTCTTGCCAGCGTGGGGTGACACCATTTCACATCGGATTGTGATAGGCTGCCTTCCTTTGTGGAGTACTCTTGTTTTTGTCATGCCCCGTTTCTACCAGCAGATGGCAGACTGAGGGGGGTCAACCCATAGGCATTATTTATATAAATGAATCTTTTGAATGCTGGTTTCTAAGTCTGAATTAACCTAGTCACGTTGCTCCATTCAAACATCAAATGTTTAAATGTTCTGTGTTTATGACGAGGCGATTGATTTTAGATTTATGTTTACCTGACCCACCCCAGCACTTTCGAAAAATAAGGCAATTTTTGCTTCTTACAAGATGAGTATTGGAACAAGAAATTTGAAATAAAACGTCCGTATTCTAGAATCTTGTGGCAATTCTGTGGTTTATAGTTTAATCATTTATGCACATAGAAGACCTGAAGTTATTCTTCCATCTGACATTTAAAGCAAGAGACAGGTCTTTATTATTCTTCACTGTTAAATGCAGCCAGGTTCACCTAGCTAGATTATCATCTTTCGCAATTCAGTAATGAAATAAAACCTTTTGAGCGCTAGCTCCTTTTAAAATGTAAATATTTATGGCGTAATGTATTCGTTGTCAATCAATGGCAAACCACACAGGCTAATTTTGATGTCATGATGGGGAGCTGTCAAGGGGTAAAACGTGTCGTCCGCGAGACGGGGCAGAAGGCGGCAGGGGCAACTGGGCAGGCATCTGTGTGGCGCGGCGCCCAGCTCGTGCATTATTACTGTCCTCGCACGATAGCCCCCTGGACCGCCCGCCCGCGCGTGACTGCTCCCCTGTTGCCGTTAGCAGGGAGCCAGATCCGCTGTCATTGTTGTGGGCACCCCTGAATGGGGGGGGGGGGGGTGGGGAGAGATTGGGGACCAGCCACTCGCCGTTCACTAATTGCGAGCCGCTATTGTGTCTCCAATAAAGGGCTGGGTGCCAGTGGGCTGCTTAAATGAAGACTGCCTGGTTTGTTACGTGCCGGGGGGAGGCGATTGCAGGCGACAGACACGGTAGCCCCCGGCCCCATCTTCCTGGCCAAAACACATTGCCACCTCCTCATGTTATTTGGCATTTTTGTTGTCGTTGTCGTCGTCATCTTCCCTTGTGGTGGGAGGGGTTTTCTTCAAGATCTAGTAATCTGATCTTGCTAAGAGGTACACCCAGAGACTTCCTTTTCTGGAAGGCTCTGGTGCATCTCGCTAATAGGCAGGTCTGGGGATCACATTTAACACCAGCCGGCACCCAGGAACCGGCTGATCCCAGCTCAGGGGGACAGTTGAGGGTTTTAACCTGTCTGTCATTAAATTCATTTTCTCAGTCTATTCCTCCCTCTCTCTTTCCCAGTTACACTCTCTCTCTTTCTCCCTCCCAGTTTCTCTCACTCTCTCTCTCTCTCTCGCTCTCTCTCTTTGTATGTTCCTCTCTCTTTCTCTCTCCCTCCCTCTCTCTCTGTCTCTCCATCAGCACCATTTAGAGAGAAGGGAAAAGCCCACCAGTACCAGGGTGGCAAGCAGAGTCTGACTTCAGTAGAAGAGACCAGATCCGCTCTGCAAGCTGGATATCTATTTGCAGCGAGAGATCTGTTGGCTTTGACTCTCCCATTTCCCCGCGGCTTTCGCTCCAAGCGTGTAGGCAAGGGGTTGCTGGGCTTGGTGGACGTGTCGGTGGACGTGGGGTGGCGGGGGGGGGGGTGGGAGTAACGCACAGCTGGGAAAGTGAGCGGCGCTGAGCACGAGTCGAGAGCGTCCTCTGCCCCCACTCACCCAGAGGCCGCCTCATGTGGGAATAAGGAGCTGAGGCAAGATCCCTCGACCCCAAGATGAGCGAGGAGGCCAAGGAGAAGGGCAGCGGCAAGCCGGCTCACCGCAAGAAGAAAGGCAAAAAGGTAAAGAGCCGTCAGAACGTGCCGACACGCCCGTCACACTTTGCCTGCGTTCTCGTGTCTCATTCCACAGATGGTCTCGGGAGTGAATTCTTTAAAAAAACCAGAGTCGGTGGGGGGTCTGGACACGGGGAGTTGGGGTGTTGTGTGGCCGGCTGGCACCGTGTGGCGCCGTGGTCCCTGAGCCTCGCGAAGGGGGGGGGGGAACGCCAAGCCGGCGTGTGACCGGCGCCCGGAACAGCGGCTGGCTTTGTTCGCTGGTGCTTTCGTGGAAGTTTCTACCCCGTCCCCCCCGCGCAGAGTCTCCCTCACGCATACGGGAGACGCGTCTCCCGCTTGCTGGGGTTCGAGCCCGTCATTAAGTACGCCCTGTCACCTCCTGTTGGAGGGTGGGGTAAACGTTCTTTGTAATGGGGAGAGCTGCGTTCCCTGTTGGAGCCTGAGTGTGTCTGTCAGGCACAGGGTTCTAATCCAGGGGCGTCAGCCGCTGTCCCCCGTCGCCCGTCCTCAGTCGCCTCTCTCCTTTGTCTCACCCCGGTAGAGGAGGTGGACCGCTCAGCGCAGGCTGTCGCCACAGCGTTTCTCCAACCTGTTGCTAGGCGCGCGGAACATCAGCTCTGGCAACACGGCGCGGTGGCTGTCCTGTGCCCAGATGGGGGCGCCGGTTCTGCTCGGCTGCCTGGCTAGTGCGTTTAATATTATACTGTAGATGTGTAGGAAGACACGGATATATCAGTGTCTCTCTAATAAAGGAGTTAAATACCTTCATGTATACTGTAGATGCATCTCATAAGAAACTGTTGCAATCAGTGTCTTACTTTTGTTTTTGCCGTTATAACTGATTTTCAGAAATTATGTGGTTTGTGGTAGATGTAATTTGGTATTGTGTAAAAGGTGGTGTTTTTCTTTTAAAGTACGCAGGTGCATTTTTAAATGTTTTTTTTCAGTCAGAATAATCCATTTGGGTCTGGATGGTTCCCCTGCTCGGGGGCTTTTTTTGGGGCATGGGGGGTGGCGGGGTTGGGGGGGGGGGGGGGGCTTCTGGGTTGTTTGTGCCAACGGGGGAAGACAGTTTGGTAAAGGGGAGCTGGGGCCCTGAAAGGGCCCCTTTGCT
>JAABNY020000040.1:10637532-10648901 GCA_015164015.2 Brevimyrus niger | reverse complement strand
GTGTTGGGGGGGGGGGGGGGGGCTTCTGGGTTCTTTGTGACAACGGGAGAAGACATTTTAGTAACAGGAAGCTGGGGCACTGAAAGGGCACTTATGATTAATCACATGCTAAATCTGTCTTATTTAATGACGAGCCACTGGCGTCCTCAGCTCTAGCATCATCACATTTACTGAATTTTTATTTCCCTGGAGGGTTTGGGATTTTGACGGCCCTGTTTGTATTTGTAAATGAAGTCTCCATTAAACAATTTTGTTTACGTTAATTGCTCTTTCCCCTCGTTGGAATCAATGAAAACCATCGATCAGGGCGCACATATGCCTCGTCCCACATATGCCAAAGTCTGGGGCCCCCTTCCTCAATCGAGCGGGGTTTGTGTTTCCCGGATCTTTAGCGCACGTCGCGGCCACCTCTCGCACGGTTTAGGAGATGGCGAATGTGATCCCCCCGAGTCACAGCATCACTGAGTCACAGCGGTCCGTGGAGGATTGAGACTGAAGGGATTATTATGCCGCCCCCCGTCTCTTGGGAAGTGCCCTATCTCACAATTGGGGGTCTAATTTTAATCCCACCCAGGCTTTCCTCTCCGTTGACTAGGGAGAAAAAAACACAATCGACGCAGGCTCTGATCCGACGTCTGCCGTCGGAAATGGTGCGTCTGTCCCCCTTTTGGTCGACTGGAGATCACCCCCCCCCAAACACCCTTGCAGTGCCTCAGGATGCCGCCAGAAGCTGAGCTAATCCACACGGTTCTGTGGCCGGATTCACACAAAGCAGTTCTGCCGTGACAGCGAGGACACGGTACCGAACGCCGTGAGCTAGACATCGAGATACCCGTCCCGCTTTTGGGCTCGTCTCCGTCGCTCCGGCTAGGCGGGCTGCCGATCTCGAGCGTTTCAGCCCTCGCTCGAGACAAATAGGTGTCTGGCCAAGCGGAGACCGGCCGCCATTGCCTCGGAGACCCGTAAGCCGAGCAGGTGTGTTAATGCCCGTCGTTATGGCAACGAGAGGGTTGATCTTCAGGGAGGTAGCCCTGAATACGTGTAGCTCGGCTGACGTCCACAAGCAATCTGCTATTTTTCCACAAAAACAAACTCAGCCACTGTGAATTAGCTTTTTCAAAATGAGCTTGAACAAAGCACGTGATTTTCTAAAGGTATTCTATCAGTTTTTTTCTGGAGATCATTTAGGAAGCGATCTTTGAAATGTTATGGCATTCATTTTACAATAACCTTGCTGCTGACATTGTTGATAACACGCATTTGTTAGATCAAACTCGGCTGCCTAGCAACTGATGGACGAGCAAATCGGTACATAAATAATGATGGTTTTGTTTTTTTGTTATAGAAGTCAGTAATTTCTCAGACAAACTAGTAACTACTCTTTGTTTTTAGCTCCAAGCCCCATCTTTATATTTTAAATGGACTTATTTGTCGCACACATTTCCGGAACCTGGGTCAGGTTAGGCCACACCCCTAATTGTCTCTGGCTGTTACGGCTCTCCAGTGGTCGGCCTGATTTTGAGGGCAGTCGCGTCAAGGGTAATAAAAGGAAAATAACGCTTGCTGTCCCCCAGTGCAATGGTACCAGTCTGGGAGAGGTTCTGTCATGTTTCCACGCTGAACATTTCTCAGCTGTGACAGGCGCTTTCACTGCCGGTTTGTTTCCTTATTATTTGTTTGTTTATTGCTGTGACTTGATATCAGACAGAAACCGGAAAAATTGTAAACGGAATAATTTCGGACTCAAGGAAGGAATTATAAAATAATGAAGTAGATATGTTAGAGGGAAAGTTCTGATGGGGGAAGGGGGCTGAGCAGAAGAGCTTAAACCTAAGGCAAAAGAGGTTCTGCTGTAGAGGATGCACTGCAATTAACTTAATTAAAATGAGAAATGTTCCTAAAGTAAAAAATGCTTCCATCATCTGTTTTCAACCCAAGCTGTTAATGTAAGAGTGTGTGAGCAAGGAGCTGGCCTTTACCGCCTTGCAGGGCGGCATTGGCTGGAATGAGCTGCCTTTGTGCAGAGACTCGGCCACTGGGTGGAGCTTCCTGTGAATTCTTCTGGGTCTCCTTGGGGTCGGACGCTCACGGGGTGTCCAGGTGATCTGGAAAATGCCTCGGTGGTTGGGAAGTGCGTACGCCGCGATGGACAGGCGAGCCGGACATGGCGTTTCTAATTGCGGCGTTTGCCCGGAAGCGGGGCCCCACCAGGCCCGCGGGTCAGCGGGCGTATAGTTGCGTAAGCGGGAACGCTTTGCCGGCACTCCGGTTCCGGATATTTCCGACTTGGAGACGTTCCCCGTGACCTATCTGAAGGACGCTGTCCCGATCTCCGTGTGTTTCCTGCGCCGCTAATTTCGGCCCGGCACTGACCACCTGTTCAGCACCCGGGTTCACGCTTCGCTTCCTTGAAATGCTTGCCGATAAATTCGCTCCCGTCGCCCGCCGACGGCACCACTTATCAGTTCCGGCACAGAAAGATTTCGCAGTCCGTGTGGTTAGCCAGCCTCCTGAGGAAGGGGGTTTTCATCTACTTTTCTGCACCTACACCTTCGTGATTTAACCCGACGATGAATCATTGCCTGGAATGAAGTATTTGTCCAGCTCTGCTTGGCACAGCGCTCTGGCAGCCTGGATGACCACAGTCCTGTTTCTTCAGGAATATTTATTTATCCTCTTCCTTTAATTGCTCGTTAAAATATCTTCTTTCCCAGGAAACCAGATGAATAGAATTATAGCCAAAATTAGACTTGATATAAAATGAATGAAAATTACCCGGTCTATTGTCATTTCACCCTACATGTAATCTAATTTCAAGTTAGTTGCTCCGTTTTTACTTTTTGAAATGGGAGATACTCAAAGCCTAGTAAATGAAATGTATACTTTTAAGAAAATGATCCCTAATTCGGAGGTGTTCCATGGTGTTGTTGAGTTATTTTACACAGTGCTCCAAGTTTCCTGACGGCAGTTTCCCAACACCTGGAAATCTGCAGCTTTTTTTCACCCCAAAGGTACGAGGGCTTTGAAATCCATGCCTCCCATTTTTCCAAAGACTGCCCATCCTGATCTATAGGGGACCGGGTTGATTGTTCAAGCAATGTCTCTATCAGCGATGCAGCAACACGTTGTCCGCCCCTCGCGGAATGTGCTGCCCGTCTGTGATGTAATCATTTGTCAGATGACATTTGGAAGGTAATAATCTAGCTCAGCACGGTTCAAGGATGCAACCTCTAATGTGTCAATTAAAAACCACAATGCGATGGATGTGCAAATCATCTGATTGGAGCCATTCTCTGAGGCAGTGACTGAGCGAATCTGAACATTAAAAACGTCCATGTTCTCATCTGACAACAAGCTTGGGAGCCCTCCCTTCACATCTGCATTGCGGCCTG
This sequence comes from Brevimyrus niger, assembly GCA_015164015.2. Lineage (NCBI taxonomy): Eukaryota > Metazoa > Chordata > Actinopteri > Osteoglossiformes > Mormyridae > Brevimyrus > Brevimyrus niger. Next base: position 10,645,509 of record JAABNY020000040.1, on the reverse strand, counting down.
GAGGGGCCTTTGAACATATACATCAGTAACTGAAGAGCTGAAATATAGCCAGTATTACCTTTCAGGTGACTTATGACCTAGAATGTGATTTTCAAACACTGATAGATACAATGTTACTCTTTGCTGTTTAGTAATGGATTCAAATATTGGTGATATATTTATAATTGTTTCATGCTGAGTGCTATAATTTAGTTGCAGATGTTATTGAAGATTGAACCTCAGATTTGAATCTCGAAGTCAAATTGAAGGATGAAATTCTCAAAGCGCTAATCTTCAAGCACTTTCTGTAGCTCACGTTGTTAACCACAGTTAAGTGCCCCTCCCCCCCTCCCCGCTCATTTGACATTATTTCATGCAACAAGATGAGCGCTGGCCACTAATTGCATTCTGTTATGGGGACGGAATGAGTCTAGAAGCCATTAAATTGACCCATATAGAAAATAAAGGGCTAGCAACATTTGGCTAACAGGAAACTACAGGCTCTCCTCACAGCAGGATACAGGCAGTGTCTCCAAAGGCAACAACGTCATTGGGGAAGTGAGGGTGTTTTGTGCCATTTACACCCCAGGATTGTCGTTCTCCCAGGACAGGCCTAATTGCTTGTTTTTTTTGTTTTTTTTGACACTTTCCATTTCAATCAGATTAAAAATAGATAACAACATGCACTGGCATGATTTGAAGTGTGGAGACTGATCTTTATCTCCTTCTGCTGGGTAACTCCAGTTTGCTACAGTCATTTTTACAGTCATCACTAAGAGCCCTACAACTGCCCTTTATATTATTCTGATCTCTGTGAGGTGATTCTCTTCTTGACGTTTTCTGCTTTGTAGCTGTTTTCTACACAACAGAGGATTTGAAGGAGGGTGGATGTGCAGTGTATCTTGGGAAATCCGTGGGGACACCGGCTGCAGGGACACCGCCTTAATGTTGGAGATGTCCTTTCACTAAGTGGCTTACTCTATCACTCTCTCTCTCTCTCTCTCTCTCTGCTGGGAGAGCTAGTGCCACCACTTCCTGGTCTGAACATGTAATCCTAGTCGGAATGTCCAAGGGGCGCTCCAGAACCTCATCACCGACCCGCCGTTCCCAGCGTCTCCGGTGACAGCGGGGAGGTCATGACGGCTGGAAAACCGTTTAAAGGTTTTGTGTGGGACACAGGACTCCTTGGGTCGGTGAATAAGATGGACAGAGATGTAACGGGAGCCCGGGGCTAAGGGTCAGGCTCAAAGGGGAAAAGGGGGACACCATAGTCCCCCGAATTAATTGACATATATTTTGTCGTGGTAACTGTATTTACAAATGTTCCAGTGGATTTTTTTACTTCAAGATTTTACTTATTAATTTGAGCTTTCATTATGGTGGATAATTCAGGGCTTGTTTGATTTTTGCAGGCAGGTGGATATCTTTAACCGCTAAAGTCTCATATCGTAAGACACTGGGCTGCTTGTGGACACTGTGACCATTTTGCCCGGCCCACTCGGGTTTTGCTGATGTAGACCCCATACTTTGCTAAAATTGGCCGTGGTTCATGGGAACACAGTGAATAGCTGTTATTTTTTTTTTGGCATGATTTTTGTGAAGTGCTAAATCCAAATTTTAATAAGCATGTCTCTCTCTTTCTCTCTCTCTCTCTCTCTTTTTAAAATAACATCTGCCAGTGTCCAGACTCTTAGACTAATTAAGTTGACCCCTTTTTCAGAAATGACAAAATTTGATACGTATGAAAATATAATTTTTATAATGCCACCGTTTTGGGCCTCTGTTTTATGTTTCTAGTTTGATGTTTCTTGTTTATGTGTTATTTCGGTACAAGTGATAAAGCTGGTAGGATCTAGAATTAACATATCTAGGGTCAAGTCTAGTTTAAGACGTCTTTTATGGCTGGGGGGAGGGCCCATCAAGTGTGGGGAGTCTGCCTGTGTATCTGGTGACGGCAGAGGGAGATGGAGCGCGGCACTAAATGAGCCTGCGCTTTAAGTACAGTAGGGTTTGTCAGGGCCCATTCGCAGCCTGTTGTTAGGATGTCGGTATTTAAAGGCCGCCGTTCGACGGATGGCTGTGGCAGTCGTCCTGTTTCTAAAATCAGTGCCCAGAGAAAGGAGCATTGTGCCGGCTAAGCAATAAGACTAAATAACACAAATGAAACCACCATTGAATAGTGCCTTTGAGGGATTGTCTATACCTGCGTGACTGTGTGAAATTTTCTGATGCAGAGTGAAAGCCGTGTGCCGACGTCCTGTTCGGTCGTCCCTTATGGCTCACGGTAACACTGCTCCGGATAAGGAGCCATGGATGGACGCAGTGCACATCTCTTGGCTAAACCTTGGGGAGAAATCCTGTTGTCATTGTTATTAAGACTCTTTATATGAAACCTTTCATACATGGACTTCCGTTCAAAGTGCTTCCCATATGAATGTAAAATAAAACCAAAGACAGAGAAGCAGCTACAGTAACAGCGCAGGTCAATGAAGGTGTGGAAGGATGGAATAATTCTAAATGAAATAAATGAGAGTAAGTAAAAGCTAAATAAATAAATGAATCAAAACACAATAGAATAAAATATAAAGGAATTAAATGTAAAAAATATAACAATGGAAATAATACAGTATCTTATGGGTATAGCAATAATACAATATCTTATGGGTATAGCAACAGCTGCTAGCTGCTTGTACCTTTGTAGGCATGTCTCTGTTAGAAACACTGACCCAGGACACATGTGGGGAATCTAATAATTGTTTATTTAATTTCGAGTTGATCCACTGTTTTGACTGTGATATTAATGAATACCCATGATTCCCTGACCACCCCCCCTTCCTTTATAAGGGTTTTTTTTTTGACAAGCACCCACTTCACTTCTCCAGTGTCAGCGGAGAAGACGAGAGTAGGAACGTGGGAAGCGCATCCAGCCAGGCTGACTGCATTTCTTGGGAGACCATCTGAATTCTGTTGCTGGAGTCAGGGGCGGATTAATGCTGGGGCTATTTGAGACTACAGCCTAGGGCACCGGCAAAACCGGGGGCTGCAGCTGGCAAAGCTGGGGCCCCGCCTGGGGAAAAATTAAACTGTTGTAGTTAGTAAATCTGGCCAATCGGTATGCTGGTGAGGTCTCCCTCGATTGGCTCAGCAAATTTTCATTTGGCTTTTAGGTCTCTGGGTGCTCCGCTTGGGGGGCGGGGGGGGGGGTTGGTCATGTTGGCCTTGGGTGCCACGATGCTTTTCTACACTGGATACTTATTTCTCAATCATTCTGTTTTTTTTTTGTTTTTTTTTTTACTCTTGTGTAACACCAAGAAAGTATGAAACAATTCAGCGTTTCACCAACCTCCTGTTCCGGGGAGGGGGTGGGGCAGGGTGGTGCACAGCGAAAGTTGGTGCCTGTCGAAACTGGGGAGAGGTGAGTTTCGTAAACCTCAACAAAAACCCAGAAAACGGTCGCAGCGAACGCTAGTGCTGCGGTCCCTATGGCTCCGCCCCCCCCCGCCCCCCCGTGAGCATGATTGGTGAAAACAGCTTTGTGTTTGTCTTAAGCGCTGACTTTCACAAATAGTGTGAATGCAGCAACAAATCGCACCGCACAGGGAACCTGCCGCTGTTAGCCCTCGAGTGACCCCCACAGGAAGTGAAGTTAAAACGCCCCCCACACTGAAAACGAGACCCCTCCTCCATGTGTCTCAGGCTTCTGACCCCACCCCCCTGTTTTCTGATCTGCTGCTGCTAATTATTCATTTTAAATTAGCTTTATTAAGCTGTCGTGTTGGGTGGGAGGGAGTCTGTGTTTCTGATTATAAGCAGATTTGTGGGCGAATTTCTGTATTTTCACAAATGGCTCATCAATCAAACCTGTCATGAGCAAATCCGATAAATATTTCCACAGTTTTCGTGCTTCTGCAGATTTCAAAGAAAATGCGAGCCTTTGTGAACAGATGCACTGTAGTAGGAAGAGGATGTCAGAGAGGATGGGTGGAGGTGGAGAGAATGAGTAGGATGGTTGGATGAAGAGGCCTTGCGGTAGGGGATTGAAAAATGGGTGCCGTTGCCCCCTGCTGGTGTGAACTGCCAGCCTGCTGATAACTGGCCCAGAGTTGGGGTCAAATGAGCAAGCGGGAGGCTTCCTCTGATCTACGACAGTGGGCTGGATGCATTGATTCACCCCCCCCCCCCCCACCAAACACCTGCCAGCTAAAATTTACAGCAACTGACTAAGCAAGAACAGTAACAAGCTGGGTGTACAACAAAATGAGCACATCACCTCACAGAGAAGCACTTGATACTTGGGGCTCTGTGGCCAAACCTTTAGGGGGGGGGTGTTGTAAACTTGATTACGGTTCCGGGAAATGAGATCTGCACAGCAGCTTTACTTTCAGGACATTAACAACTCAGCCGGAGATACGCAGCAGTTCCTGCAGTGACCGACCATGATGTCATGCGTGTGGGCCCCGCCTTTTGGGCGATGATGTAATTGTATGGTGTAACACTCCCCCAGTTGGCTCGGGGGCTTGGGGGGTGTGGTGTGAATCGGAGAACTCCCCCGACGTTCCTCCTGGATGGGGGGGGGGGGTTTGGGTGTGTGGAGGAGTTTGACTTGGCAGTGGAAATTCCGCCCCCCCCCCCCATTCCTTATTTCCTCATTTTCATATCACTGGCATTCCAGACAAACTGGTTGTACACTTGATGGCATTGACTGCTGTGCTTATTTCCAATGCCAAGAAGTGCAAAACCCAGATATGGGCGGCACTGAAAAAGGCTGCGACTATGCCTCACTCCGCAAAGTGCTTTTCCACTGTTTTTTTGGAAAAATATCCAGTGAGGACTCGGAGCGGGAATGACGACTGACCGTCTCCCAGTTCCGCAGCTGTAATATGGGTTCAGTCCTGATAATTGGGTCCATTCTGACCCTGGCGCCTTGCTGGCAGACCACCTTGAACTCTTTCAGCAAGCTCTGTCCCTGGTTTTGTATTTTACCCCAACGATGTCTGGAAGCCCCACCAGCACCAAATAGCAGCCCCCTCACAAGTCAGTCGTGTTAGACTTAGAAGAGTCTGTCTGGAGGTTCCTGTGCTGTTCCAATCATTCTTTTTTTTATTACTCGTTGTTCTCTGTTGTTTTCATTCTTGCCCGATCTGAGGTGAGAGGGATGATTTTCCTTCCTGAATCTCCCGAGCGTCGGTTCATCCGACAGGACAGATGCAGCTTCCCAGCAGAGGGACTGGGCACCAAGCCAACTGGGACTGGGAAGGTTCTGCTTTCTGGGGGGTGTTGGGGATATTCCTGCTGATGCCCGGGCTTTATGTACGCCATGTTGTTTACCTCATATAAGGGTGCCCCCCCCCCCTCGGTGTTATGGAAAAAAGTCCAGTATTGGGATAACGTTGTTGGATTGCAGTTATCAAAGTGCATGTATCTCAACTTCAATTGTGTTTTGTTTAATGATTTCAAAAGAAGTTTGAGGGTTCTTTACTTTGTAATTATTGTTTTTACGGTTAACAATACAAACATAGCGGTGGCAATAACTTCAGCAGATGTCCATGAGCCATGCCTGCATTTAGGCATCTAGATGATGTTCTCCTTTTATATGAGAGAAAACACAACTTTGCGAGTGTCAGACCTTTTAGCCTGCTCCGAACTCCGGTGAGTCATGATGAGGCTAAGATTACTCACCGGGTTCTCGTTGTAGGCTAAGGTGACGTTCACTTCACAAGTGGCCCTCTTTCACTGTCAGAACGTTGAACCAGAAGGGAATCATAAAACCAGACTAACAGCATCTGAATGCAAGGCACTCAAACTGCATTTGAGATTCACGTCTTTGGGATCCATTTCCTACCGACTGCCAGATCAATGGGGATCAGGATGAACATGTTACCGTGGAACGAAATGTTCAAATCGTATTTGCCATTTAACATCAATAAATATCCATTCAGTCCATAAATCATATTCAACCATATTCATTTACTGCACGATCACACTAAAGGCTACTGAGGTCAATGTCAATAATTGTGTCCTTCACTAGTGACACACTACATGTTCGTTCATTACTGCAGACTCAGGCAATTAGGGAAAACATTATACCTCCCTGATTGTACACATCGTTTTCAACTTGGTGTTGATTCCATACCGTAAAATTCCATAAGACATCTTTAATCCTGAAATATCTACTTAATACTTACGCCATTCATAATGATACAATGTAAGGTTTTGCTAATGGAATTAGCCACTTTCCACAATTCAGCAGCTGGACCTAGGGCAAAGCTTTGAAGTTAAGAGCCCGTGTTGCCCTGTGACGAGCTCACGGTGGTCACTGGTCTTCTGGAGTCCTCTCCCTCGGGAGCCTCTTGAGAGGAGGAGCGCAAACCGTAGGGAATCCTTCAGTTTTCTTCCGTGTTATTTGGTGTGTAATAAGTGCTAATTGGAAGCACAAAGCCGCTAATGGTTTGAGGTGGATCCAGCCATTTCAGGCTCCAGCTCAGGCTGGTCAAAGTGTGCTTGTTCACCCGGGGGAGTTCATCTGCCTTTCGCTGGACCTCCATGCATGTTTAAGGTCAAAGGAGAACTTAACTGCATATTGTCGTAATGGGCTGTTCTGCTGGGTTATACAAGTTAATGAGAGCGAGCACCTGAGATATTCCTGATCTGTTAATGTCTATGCTTGGATTTTACATCCACGTTTTTGTACATCATCACCATTTCAATATTATATAAGAGCAAATTATGTAACGCATGCCGAAAATGTCCATGGTAAGGATTGAATATTTTTTGCAGTATGTAAGCATTTTTTTTTTTTTGCCAGCCTGGAGAAGTAAATGCTTTTTTTGCACAGATCGATTGAATAATATCTGACCCGTGAGGTCTCAGACGTCTTAGCAACCCAGATTTGCTGTGCTTTTTTTTTAACACTGTAATCTGCCCTAGCAGTGTGCTACATCTCTGCTTGGTGAACTGTGGTCTGAGCGCTGCCATCATTCACCTGTAGGGGGAGTGATGGCTGACGAAGACATGACAGATCTTGCAGAGAGCAGTAGTGGCTTTTCTTCATAGTGTTCTGCCTTTCTGGCAGTCGTGTCTTATTTTCATATTTTCTACTATATCTTTGAGTTTCGCTCACATATGGGTCAGTGACAGATGCGACAATCCATGAGTGTTGATAGAACATTTTTAATTTTGTTCTCTTAACATTCTCTGGTGACTGTCGTCAGGACTTTTTGCACCTTTCCAGAAGGACAACTTCTTACAACCTTTTTCCACCTCAGTAAGCAGCACTGAGAAGCATCGTTGACGCAAAATGTGTGTCGTCACTGCCCTGAACCACCAGCAGGGCGGTACTGTGGGACATTTGACGTGGGGATCCTGTGTCTTTTTTTTTGGGGGAGGTGGGGGTAGAGGGGGGTGAAGTGTCAGCTGTTGTGACAGAGGGCACCATACCCTTTCACTTTTAGCAGAAATTAGAAGTGTGCATTGCCGTCCAGAAAAAGACCATCTCCAACGAGGACCTTTAAAAAGCCTCCATCAGATAAAGTTTGAAAGCTTGCAGGTGGTATTGGTGTTTCCAAGGGAACCAGTGTGACCTGGGTTTGGGTCAGGGAGGCCAAGTGTGAAGGAGAGTGCTGTAGCATCCATCAGTAGAAGGAGAGTCCACTGGTAGCAGTCATCAGTCCCCCCCCCCACAATCTTAAGCTGTGTTTTGACTGAGCATCCAGCTCAGTGTGATAATTGACAGGGAACTCAATGGTTGCAGTTTTTATTGGGGGGGGGGGTTTATATCGGATTCAACAGCTATTTCCTTCCTGCCGGGGAGACATGCTGATCAGGCTGGCATCTGGAACATTTCCTGGGGGCTGTTTTTACAGACTGGGGGGGGGGGGGGGGGCGGGGAAGAAACGGGGGCCCCTAATCTTTTTACAGGGGGTTGCGGGCGGGCGGGGGGGGCCCCCCCTGAACCTTCCTTGTAAGGGGGGGGGGGTCTTTTTTTTCCGTCTTTTTTTC
>JAABNY020000040.1:10625771-10637432 GCA_015164015.2 Brevimyrus niger | reverse complement strand
ACTGCAGCCAAGGCTATAGCTAGCGTCGAAGCGCATCCGCCGCCGGGATGACACGGACGGGCGCGGGAGAAGGGGGGAGGCAGGGAATGAACAGGAGCTCCTAATCCTTTTACAGTGGGATGCAGGCTGACTGGAGAGGGCCCCCCTGACACTTGCTTGTAAAGGGGGTGGGATCTGTTTTCATCGTCTTCATTTTCATGGTCCATTGGACAGGCTCTAATATGCCCCCATCCCTACCTGGCTGGTACACAGGACGGGGGAGGTGCCACCATGAAGCAGCTTAGATGGCCCAGCACAGCTGCTCAGGTAACACAAGTGCAGTTTGGGGACACCAAAATGTTCTGAGCTTTCCGCTGCAAGAATTTTAATTTGGGTTTAAAATGTGCCTGGACAAGTGGGTGTTTTGGCTCCAAAGCTGCATATATTATTTTAAGATTCCTAATTACAGTGAATTTAAACTGTGCCTAATGAAGGTAGTGGAAATGACATCACTGTGCAATGAACCTGTGCTTAGCCAATGAGAGGCGACCGTGTAAATACATCTAAGCTGGTGTCCACGGTGTCGGATCTTCACCGGCATTCAGTGCAGCGACAGCGCAGCAGCCCCAGGGACCTCCCCCCCCCCCCCCCCCCAAAGCCATGCTTGCGCACGAGTGAGCATGTATGTGATGGCCTGTGTCCGGGGGAGGGGCCCTGCTGCTTTGAGCGGCATCTCCGGTAGGAAGGCAGAGCCCCGAGGGAGCGACGCTATGGGATGGGAGGCGGGGCCGGGTGGGCATGAAGAGGTGCGGGGCGCATGGCGCTCTATTTGCGGCTCCAGCCAGTTGCCTAGGAGACCTGCAGCTGAGTCCCGCCGGGGAGTGCCTCTGACCTCGCTTGCGGAGGCAGGCGCTGGCAGCGGAGGCACTCGCATCCATTTCGTGTTTTTGTTTTGTCAGAGAGCCGCTCTCTCTCCGGCTCCCCAGCGCTCCGTCCCTGTCGAACATCGGTATGTCGGCAGGCTCGGCGGCTGAAACGGATGGATTCGTTCCTCCGGTGCCCCGCCTCTTGTTGTCATGGTTACCACACAGCTCTTTTCTCCCTCTGCTACCAGACTTGGTTAATCGGCTTCGCTGTCCTCTGAGCATTTTTACAGACCATAAACCCTTGCTCTAGACATAGGAGCGAGGGAGACCCTGTACTCATCCCTGAGTTTGGTCTTTGTGATTCCTTTTTTTTTTCTTCTTTTTTTATGATCCACACTCACATTAGGTGGAAGTTGTTTCTCCAGAGTAAAACGCACGATGTGCAGTGGCCATAAGGCCATAAGGCTCCGGGGTCGCACTGGCGAAGTCTGGCCCCTATGTAGTATCCCAGAAAGCCTTGCTACAAAGCTGCCATTGCCTTGTCACTAACACTGTGGGCACTGAAGGATTCCCAAAGTACCGTCAGCGAGAAGACGGGTACAGCCAGACGCCCTTTGTTGACACTCTGGAATCCCTCCGGGTTCTAATTTGTAATGTTTTAACGTAGATGATCTTCACCCTCAATTTTCACAATATGGCTTTAATGTGGAGGGAGGGTAGCAGTGAGGTGTGTAAACTCTGATGGGCTTCCACCCCCCCCTCCCGGCCGCGTGACCCTGCAGCGATTGAAGCAGTGATGCAAGTTGCATGGATGAGAGGATGTGTATTCAAAGAGAACTTCGCAAGTCCACAAAGACACAGAGCTGTCCATAGTTCTGCAGGTGGTGATGTAAAGAAAACAATTACCAGCACCCCATGCAACTATAGTCATTGTCTGGGACAATTTTTAGCAGACACACCAGCCCTTGTCCCTTCTGTGGTTCCACATCCCATGACCCCCAAAACATCCAGAGACTTGCATCCCCCCTTAGTAGAGTTCACTGACAGGGTGGGAGGTGTCCCCTCATTACATCATCTCAATCGACCAATTGAAATAATGGTTGAAGTCGTGTATGTTTTTTTCAGAAATCATCTCACCAGCCCCACTTTGCAAAGCCCTTGTTTATTGTTCCTAAACCATCTATGCATATTTAATGTACTTAACTCAATATTAACTCATGTACTTCATTACTTATACTGCCAGAGCTATGATTCACCAGACATTAACAGATAGCATCATTGGTGAGTTTTTTTTTTTTTTTTTGGGCATGAGTGAGCCGTTAGCTGGACGTGGGCAGCTAAAACGTCAAGGCGTGTAGCATTATAACGGAGTCACTTGTAAAGATAGCTGCAGAGACGTCTTGTGTAACGTCAGTAAAGACAATGACAAAGAATGGCTGGTAACTCATGAGTTAGCCGCAAGACCAAATGGATTTAGAAAGTCGGGTGCTTTTTCGGCAAAGCGATCCTGAGAAGCATAAATGAAATCCTCTCATCCGTTGGCTGTCACATATTCAGAATCGGGACTTTTCCGTGGTCGGCTAGCTAACAGCCACGGCCCAGGCTCGGTTACCTTTGCCACGAGGCTGACTAGCTGTCGTGTAAAATGCCATCGCTAGCCAGGGTCTCCTTCGCTATTTATCAGTAGAGGGCTGTTTATGAGAGACATTTCAAAACACTGAAGCCGACGGAGCAACTGTGGGGGCGGTGCTTAAACAGTGTTTATTTCTCTCTCTCTCCATCAACTAATTCGCCTTCAGCTCAACAACAGATGCGGCTGCGGCCCTTTGTCAGACATGAGGCGGTATGGTGTGTATTTTATTACTTCCCGAAACAATGTCCCCGATTCTCTCTTGTGCTGAGAGCCCTACACTGTTACTGCCTTTTGAGACTTGATGGCATCGAGTTGGGAAATGGATGTCCGACAGGCAGCATGAAATGAAATCAGTCGCAGAGCACTGAAGCCACTTCGCTGAACCTCTGAACAAATGTTATTTAAGCCGTGAGATGCAGACAGGTTTTCTAAATAGCAATTAGTCGTTGTGGCTGTGTCTCTGGTTTGGGCCCCTAATAGGTTGATAGTTCTTGGAATAGTCATCTGGTATGGGAACGGCATGTTGACAGTTCAGGGTTCAACAACGTGGAATGGGTAAGAGGACGTAAAACACGTCTCTTGATATGAGACGTTTCACCAGGGGAAGCGCTAAAGTTTGAGGAACGTCTAGAGGTCATCACTTCGTTAATAGATAATCCGGCATAAGTTGCAACCATTATAGAAAAGCCACCCACTGGTTTTATTAAGCGGAAGTAAATAGGCAGAGGAAGGTCATTCAGTCAAAAGACAGTTTGATATGTTGGACTCATATAGTCAACATTAATGCCTCAAGTCTTGCATGGTATGATTCATACGTTATTAAGCTTGACTGTCGTCATGTTACATTAATTGCCTGGGGTATTTATTCAGTTTAAGTGGGGTTTGTGAAGCACCATTAGCAAGCTGGCCAAAGCCTCGGCCGTTATTAACGACGACTTGTTTTGGATGGTCCTCAGCTGCCCCCCAAGTGAGTGGGTGGGCAAAATCTCAACAGATTTACCGCACTTCATGTCGAACGATCACCGCGGGGACAAAGATAAGTGCCCGCGTCACGCTGGCACCCCATGTTTCGGCAACAGCGGTGCCGTGTGCACGTGTGGTACCAGCCAAGAGCGCGCTTGGCTGCATGTGCGCCGCGTACGCCGACATTATTTTCCGAGAGCCATGTCGGCGCATAGCGTTTGGATTGATGAATAATAATGGCCGCTAAGTGACGTGAGCGCGGGGAACGCCTGCGATGTGGAGCTGCCTGGAAGCCGCGACGGTGGTGATCTTCTCAAGCACGTGTCCATGTATGGGATTGTTTTTCTGTAGGGCTGGAGAGAGACCAAAAGGGGCTGATGTGGCGACGGTCCTGCCGTGTCTGGAGGGTGCCCTGTTTTTGTCACTGGACAGTTCCCCTGTTTCGTCTCCAGGACGTTCAGACAATGGATCCCACCGTTTGTTTGTTACGAGCTCTTCCATGCCAACCATCGCAGAAACAGACGAATCGACAGGGACTTAACATTTCATTTACTCTTAAACCAGGCGATTCGTCCAAATTCAATTCACTGAATCGGCCAGTACGGCCAACAAATCATTTTTTTTGTTCTTAGTTATTTGTTGTTATGAAACGAAGGGATTTCATTGTTCTATGAGCTCACTATGTTTTGTTTTGAAAGGATGAGTAGTTTTTGTTTAAGCTGGATTTTCTGTTTGTTTGAGAAGTGTAACAGATATAACCTTAAATTGCAAATAAAAATTAGAGCATGACACGCAGGGTTGGGTTGTACAAATATTTCCTATTGATTCAAAACTGCTGCACACATAATCAGCAGTACAACTGAACCTATGTTTAAAATAGGTTTGACATACGGACCCACCATTAGTAAACATTCGGGATGATGGTATTTATATAGATGTTATCTGTCACCATTTTGTCATTTGATATTTCTGTACGTCTAAACTGTTTTTGTATCCCTGAGATATACAATGAAAAAGTATATGCTTAGAGTGCTTTAAAGGTTTTAAAAATAATCTGGACTTTGTTATGCCTCAAAGTAGCACCAAGTCATTTAAAAATGATCTAAGTAAAAATTAAGTATAAGATACTGTCATTTAATATTCCTTCAAGATTGTTGTTGTGAATTTTTGTCAAATTCTCATCAGAATAATCCTCCACTTTTTATTTCCTGCCCTTCTGTGCCAGAGACGGCTGTGTGTCTTTTACCCCCTCGGGCTCGCCGTGTTGTTGTAACAAATCTCCTCTCGATCTATGGCTTCTGACGGGTGCTCTTTAGACAGGGAGGCGTCTCAGAATGTAAGGCTTCTGCTCCCACCGGCACGGCATCGTGAGACTGGGAGATGGCTTGTGCCAGCTGGCGCGATGGTGTGATTGTGTAGGGCGCTACCTGTAGGTCTGAGGTTGTGTGCTGGAGACCAGTGGAGCAGGGAGGAACGGCAGACATTTTGGAAACGACAGAACACTATAGGGGTGACCTTTACGCCGTTACTAATACAGTGCAGTGAGATGATTAAGGAGAAGCTGCTCCATGGATTCAGAATTGACCCAAACTCTCCATGGAGACCAGATCTATTCGAATTTCTTGTGGGTGGGTCCGTAAGCCCCGCCCATGCAGCCATCCAAGTTACCACGCCGATTGAACACCACAGTGGTAACTATGGAGAGAGAGTAACACCAGAGTAGCCCTAGAAGACGGCTGTAATTGCACTGAATATGACACTCAGCAGGGGTCCTGTCCGAGCGCCACGAGAAAGTGAAGACTGAACGTGCAACATATTTAAATTTAAACACGTGGGATTTAAATAGCCCTCAGAGAATAAACCTACCCCCAGCGTGACTGTTACTCCTTGACTTACCTTTACAGCTGCCTTAAATTCCTACTGGATTTTTTTTTTATGATTTTAAGCCTCGAAACCTTAACTCAGACTGATGTGTAGGGGAACAGGCAGGCAGCAGTCAGGGCGCATAAGTGGAGGTGAACGGAGCGTGGAATGGATGGAGAGACCTGACTGGGGTTTGACTGCATACCGTCTTATCTGGCTGCTCCAGCTGCCCGGCTGTAGGAAAATGGCCACTTACCCCAGACCCTTCTTTGGCGGGTTACGAATCCGGGTGACACTCCGGAGTCCCTGGATCTGCACAGAACCGGCAAACCAAGCATGCTGCTTCCGTAATGCCAGGCTGTCCCCCCCCATGCCAGTCCCTCCTACAGGGTGCAGTGGCTTTTCCACCACCCACCGGGTCGACTGAATGGTTGCGCTGTGGAACAAGTCCCACTCCCTGCAGCTTCACTTCCTTCCCTCGTTATGCCCTTCTTTTGTGGCGTTGCTAATGACCATTGGCTCTGTGTGACGCGTTGCGGTTACCCGTTACCCACAATGCCAGCACGCTGCTTACATTGTCTCATCTCTTTGTGCTCTTTTGGGGGATCAAGATGTCTTCCCCCTCACACGTTACCAATGGGCTGCCTGCTGTTGCCAGGGTTACTTTCATTACTTGCTGTCCGTCATTTTTCATCGCTACTTCCGTTTGAGGGTGGCCCATGAAAACACCCTGCATTTTTTATTTTAATGGTAAACAATGCTCAATAAACAGATCTAACCTCTTACAAAGCACAAAGCTCCAATTTGACTACAAAAATAAATCTTCCTAACTCATAAACTCATCTTGCACTGTAAGATTTTACTAACATGCGGTAGAATGAGTCAACTAATTATAAAATTAAATCAAACACAAGGTACTGTACATAGCTAATGAATTGCATAAGGTAAAGTGACGTATAACGACAAAAACGTTCTCATCCTGTATTAATATTTAAGATATAATGACTTAAGCAGATAGGTCACTGTAGGGATAGACAAACGACGTAGCAGCCCCGATTAACAACATCTTCTCTTCTAACCATGCATATAGACAGGCGTGTTGTCCGAGACTCATCTGTCTGTTTTTTCGTAATTTAACTGGATATCAGAGCAAAATTGTTAAATCGATGTTCCGGAAGGCCAGCATTTTTAAAAATCATTTGACCAATTGCATGTTAAGACTCTATCACGGGGTGGCGTCCAATCCAGTGTGCGGCTTGTCTTGCATTGCGTTTCCAACAGCCAGCTTGGTGTTTTTGAAAATCCCATATGGGTGACATTTATTTACGTGAAATCGTTTTTAAATGTATAAACTACATCAATATGGACGGAGCATATTAAAAGCCTTATATGTGACCTGTGGTAGTGTTATCGACAGTCAAGCTATGTCTTGACTTTTAATAGCAAGCCATAGATTAAAATACATGATAATACAGTGCCCCTGCTTTATCTATGCTGATATAATTACTGTGCTACTTCAATGACATAGACAAGCATAAAATTCAACCCACGACGGGTCCGCTAGTTTCACGGCACTGCAATCAGCCGCCGACCTGTTTGCCTTTCGCTCCGGCTTATGGAAAGGCCAATGCAGGCCCCTCGCTGCGCGATCACCCGGCACGATGCTCCGGACTGAGCCCCGCTCGTGCGGCGAGGCTTTGAGGAGGGATGTTTTTCAGCCCAAGCATATCTCACCTGCTCCCCGGGAACTCGCAGCGGATGTCTGGCTAAATATAGATCAGAAGGCGCCCACTGTTGCTGCCTGATTAGGGGAAGACTAGACGAGTTGGTGTCTGAGTTCACGCCATTCTGTAAAATTGTCCTTAGGATAAAATTCATCATCGGTGCAAAACGATTTATGCATGCATCATCTGTGGAAAGCATGTTTGGGGACGCATGTAATATAAATCTATAGGCTAGTATTTGAAATGTTTTAATCTGACAAAAATTGCATTTCTTAAATCTTGCATTGATCTATTCCTGAAGCCGTTCAATATAGTTAGCAGTCAGATCTTCGATCTACGGCGAATTGCATTGATATACGAGCCTTGAAATTGTATGTGATTCGTATGTGATACGAGGGTTTCTGTTATTCAGGCATAAGCGTCAAAAGCATAAATCACGCGAAATGGAGGGGGGGCGTGTTCTGTCCTGCCTGCTTACACGTTACATACTGACCTCATTATTCGTGATCAAGTGTACAAATAAAGGTGAAAATCGCACTAGCGCCGCAAATAACGCCATGTGTTTTGACATTACTGAGATGCCGTTAAGCCCACCATTACGTGCATCTGTTAGCAAACTGAATTTTGTTAAAAATATAAGCTGTTGCTTCCGGCACATGGTACGTGAGGTTTCCCTGTTGGCTCTTGACTGCCCCACAGTGGGGGAATGGAGTTATTACACTTTGATCTAATTTTGTTATGATGAATAATAATGAATAAATATGAATAATAAATCGTTTTATAAAGCTAAAGGTCAACGCCTTAAATGATACCCTTCTAACGTGGTTATGACTGAAAACAAGCCCAACTCTCAGCTAAAAATAGGCGATTTTTAAATTATTATTATGAGTGCTTTGTGTGGGCATATTCAGTGAATATGCAAGGGAAGAGTTTAACATATAATTATAAATTAACATCACATGCGAAGTCTATTGATTTGGAGACATGGAACTCGGAAAACATTTTTGAATTGTGTTACACATGTCATTTTGGTGTTGATCTGTTCTGCATGTGGTCTCGTGTCGAAGTTCTGCTTCACTCCACTTTTTGACCCTGTTTAAGCCACATCCCTACGTTTCTTCAGTGTCAGCTTGCTGTGGTGAGGTTCAAAATGGAGACAACTGTTACCAGAGGAAATGTGAATGTAATTATGAAGTATACCATAGAGTATTTTATGATAGTGTACAGTTTTAGATGTCTTGTATTCATTGAAATTTATTTACCCATGATCCCATTAAAATATTTTTATATTCGACATTTTAAAAAATCATGATGAATGTAGAAAATAATTTAATTTTACGTGGTCTGGCCACAGGAGGGCAGCAGAGTGTAATTTAAAATAAAATGCAGTCTGTAAACCGAGGGTGTAATTGTGAAGACGCAACACAACGGGCATTTGTGTGAAAACTATAATTAATCTAATTGGGCGCAACTTCAAAATTTATGCTTAGCTGTTGCCGTACTTCAAAGTAAAAATCGTGGCCGCAGATGAAGTTGGTCATATGAGCAGTATACAAAAGCACACCCGAGTTTCTTTGTAAATACTATCTAGTCAGTGGGAACCGTGTTTATCGATAGTGGCTGAAAATGGATGGATGCGTTAATGTAGCTTAAAATATCTCATTTTTGTTGATCAGAAATAATTTTGCCACATAAAACCTAACGCCCGTAGATCATATAGAAATTGCATTCGGCGTCTGAAACGGCAAATTTCTAGATGATCGGCGGATTTGCAAGGCACCATGAGAAGTGTGGCTGAACGGTATGGGTTGTTGTCACTGCCTTGCAATGTAGGATGCGTAGCAGGCAATTGTATTGTTTGGCAAGGTAGGTTTCGCAATTGTATGCACATTTTCTGGTATAAATGATAACCTTTAAGCTGGACTTTTAAAAGTGTATTTGCAGGTCTATATTTACTACCAAGCGCTTAACTGGCCGCCTACACGATTAGATTATTTTTCTATTTGGCTGCCAGGACTCAAGAGAACCCAATAGAAGATTTCCTGCTTTTTCCAATTACTCGGTTTGGCTGCGACACTTTCTATTTTAAGAGGCCTTTCTCATTTCACCAGGCGTATTTTTAGCTTGCAATCTTCATCTCCTCTCGATCCAAGGAGGAGATGCAGGGCCAGCTGGTACTCCGTGTTTACGCGTCAGATATGGAGTGCGGAGGTCGCTGGGAGTCGGTACAGTGTCAGCTCCTTACACCCCAGTACCCGGGTGCATGTGCTGCATTCAGGGGAGGGGGGGGGGGACACGTGGGTTACTCAGTCCAATACAGCATACTTGGCAGTTACTGTTTTTAAGGGATTTTCCCTCACATTGCATAACTGTATCTATATGCTTGCTTTTATTATATAGAGATATAGGTTGTTCCCAGTATGTAGAAGAATTTAGAATTTGAAAATCGACTTAAATGTGTACTGCATTTATCCTCTAGGCTCTTTGATGCATGCAGTTTTGCTATAAACACCACAAACCTAGCACTGTAAGCTACCTGCAGTCACTGTGAGATATTCCGAGCCATGTGTAGCAGTGGGCAGTGACACGGAATAGCTGAGTGTGCCACCTTCTGGCAGGGGGCGGTAGGACAGCTGTAATCCCAGAGGGCCGAATGGTCCACTGCAGGGTCCACTAAGATATACTCTCAGTGACCACGGTCTTCCGTAAAAAGACGCAAAAGTTCAGAAGTCCCCTGGCAAGGTGACAGCGTAACCGAAATCCCTCATGGGAATGTGCCAAATTTGAGGGCAGAATGGATCCATTAAAAGTGCTTTGTGCCGTTTGTAAAACCGATTTGAGGTGGGATTTCAGGGCGTTCCGCTTGGCATTGCTTTTCCGGCGTTCTCTTCGTGTCGAAGGAAATCGTATTTATGTGCATTTATGTTATCGGTGATCCCCTCTCCCCTGTGGGACTGAGCGTTAATGGGTTTGCTGAGACGTTGTCCTGGTCTGCATGGACCCAGTGCAGGTTAAATACTCAGAGCTGAGCTGGCCTGGACCTGGCTGGGATGTGGGAATGAACACACTGTAAACACTGACATGGGTATGAGGGGTGGGGGTACAGGATGCCCCCACCCGAAAGTCAGGGCCTCGATGTTCTTGCCGGGTGATTTCTGTCCTGAATCAGGCACACTAGGTGTATGTGATGCACCTTCAGTGATTCACTCGAAGCCGTGGGCCTTGTGCTCAGAGTCACTGAATCCTGCGACGTTTTCATTGTCCCCTGGTCATCTTGGAACCTCGCTGGGCTGCTGTGGTCCACTGCCGGTGCCAGAACAAATCTGACGACTATGTTCAAGATTTTCACTGGTGGATGGGTTCCATCCTGAGGGTGGGCGGTTGGGTGTGTTGAGTGGGCACCAGTGTTGTGTCAGAAGACTTGTGCCGGTTTCCTCTGATAGGTGGCTGTCGAATGGGGGGGGGGGGGGTGGCGACAGTAAACGTTGTTGCACTGGCCTTCGCTTGGTGCCAGCTCTACTGGGGTGCCGTACCCTGCATGCCGGCACGTCCCTCCTACCCTTCCTTCACACTGCAGCCTGCTAATCCCCTACAAGGACCTCCGCATCTGGGCCCGCTGGCGCCTCCCTGGTGTCGCTTCCCCTCCTATGGTGGTGATCCAGTTGCTGCACCACTTCGTAGGTGTGGGTTCTGAAATCGACAGGGTTTCCCCTTTGCGGTCCGTCTGTGGTTCCCATGCTGTCACTGGAGGCATCAGGACTGACGGTTCCCTCCAAGTTTCCCTTGTCCTGCTGGAGGGGGGGTCTCTTCTTCAGCTTCTGTGTCCATGTGAGTTCAGTGTGCTTGCTGGGGAGGTGGGGCTTGAATCAGGAAGGGAGGGGCCTCGTGGCCAAACCCCAGGGCATCTGAAAGCCCGAGCCAGGCCACCCCCACCCCATCCACCACGGGACTGGCTTTGGCTCCTGCTGGCTGAATCCGTTCCTCCGTACTCTCTCCGGACAGGCCGGTCGTGGGCTGGATTCCTGCGTGTGGGCGCCCACTGGGAGGGCCGTCTGTCCTGCACTAATGCCGCTCAATCCGCCCACTGGGGGGCGAGAGCGAGTCAAACAAAAGGCGCTCCTTTCTTTCCCAAGGTGTCCAGCATCCGTCCTGCAGCGACGGCGTTCACACTGTCCCGTCTCATGGATTCGGATAGTGGGACGTGTGGATTTCTGGCTCCCCACAAACACACGCAGTTATTCAGAATCTATTTTCACTTTGGAAAGGACTTCTGGCAGTTTAATATTGGGGACCCTCCCCCCCCACACACACAGAAAGACCCATCTGGCACCTGGCATCAACGTTATTCATGGACCCCCCCCCCCCAAAAAAAAAGAGAAAAAGACCAAAACAACGTCAAGATGTGGCATTTTTCACCATCAGACTGATATGAGTATGATATGTTTGTGTTGCCGGTTCTCTGTGCTCCAGAGTGACAACATGGCCACGTCTCCTCCAGCCTCACCGCGCTCCTCAGCACAGCAGCCGAGCATCTCCACCCCACCTTTCCCTGACTTCGCTTCCTCTCCCAGACGACCACAGTCCGCCCCCCCCCACTCGTGGGTGGACTGCCCCCCGCACGTGGTTAATCTTA
>JAABNY020000040.1:10544302-10575089 GCA_015164015.2 Brevimyrus niger | reverse complement strand
GGCAAGGGGGGGTCAGTTGCAGGTTTGGAAAGAGTCCATTTGGGTGGGGTGGGGGGGGGGGAGGCGAGAGGGCAGCTTGTAGGATTTTAGTTGACTGTAAGCAGGGCTTGCTACTGGACAGAGTCCAGCGGAGGGTCTGCACCTGCCGAACGTCACCCAGCTAACGCCGCCTGTCTGTCGCCCAGGTGAGGATGCGATGACCGGTGACACGGACAAGTACCTGGGCCCTCAGGATCTGCGGGAGTTAGGGGACGATTCACTCCCGCAGGAGGGCTACATGGGCTTCAGCATTGGAGCCCGCTCAGCAAGGTAAGGCAGCGCCGCCCCACTCCCCGCGACCATCAGGGTGGGCGTGTCTCAGCCGTCATGTACAGGCACACACACACACACGTACACACACACACACACACACACTTGTGCTGATAATCAGCAAATTACTTGCAACATATTCAGAATCATAATCATAATTTACTAATTATCTTAATTATAAATCAGGCTATTTCTAAATTACTTCAGGACAAGCTCAAATGTAGCAACTTGTTTTTTTTTCCAACTTGACTTTAAATATATACCTTCAGTAGTCTAATATTAGTGCCAATCTGGAAAGGTATGTGAAATATCATGTGATATAAGGGCCATGTAAACAGGCACGGCATGCGAGCATGGAAACTCCAGACGTGTCACACGCCTGTCTGTGCCGCACACGGTACCCGCTGCTGAATAATAAACTCGCATGAATTAATCAGAACAACCGCAGAGGGGACAAAACACTGGGGATCTGCTGAGCCGATTAGTGATCATGTTCCGCCGAGGTACTGAAAAGTGTCCTTTGTTAGCTAAATAACTATCTACTTTGTCAGCTCTCGTCCTTACTATGGGTTAACCACAAACCGTGGGCCGATGGCGAACCTGACGTTGAACCTCGCCCCCGAGGTAGAAGTACATGGGGTGGGAACCATTTGGACACCCCTGTTTACTTCTGGCCTATTGGACAGCCACCCACTGCTCCACTACTCAGCGCTAGTGGAGTTGCTCCAAGCATCAAATGACGTAACCTATGGCTGTTGGGTTTCGAGGTCATGATCTGAAGCACAACATATCGGGAAGTGGTCATTACCTACACCATACAGGCCAACTACATACTCAGCTTGTATATAGTTTAGCCTAACAGAGTGTCGCAATGACTGCTCAGAATTTTCAAGTTCTCTGAGGCGGCCCACTGACGTGAACTTGTCTCCCAACCATGTCTGGAAAGGTTCCATGACCCGGTTGATTATTTTAATCAAGCCATTGCTGTTTGATGCTGAGCAAACCTTCTTTTGCATTCCTTCCACTCCTGGCATCCATCCAGTCTCCCCTGCATGTCTTACGCTCTTGGGGGGGGTCTATATTTCCCCTGAAGCCAAGGCACGTTTGCGAGTCCCAGGGCATGACGCATGCGTGGCCGGTGCGTTTCGCACCTGTATCGTCACACCCATTTCTGCTCCATCCTCTTCTGATTCGTTGCTTTCAATATATTCTGTTTTCTTTCTTCTCCGCTTAATTTCTCACCATAGTCCTAAAGTCAGGTAAGAGGGCATGACGCTGTTAGCAGTAGCAACTCCCTTGGCTCCATGACACCCCCATCTATCGGTGTTGTCCCGTGGTGTGCTACGTGTGTTCTAGTCCACTTTGTAGTGTAATATTATTTGCTTGCTACTTTTTTCCCCCATCACCTTCAGATTGTCAAATACCCCATCCCCCACCCCCCCACCGTTGAGTGAGTAATCGGAATTGATACTAAATGTAGTCAACGCGAGTGTGTGTGGGAACAACATAGCTATGTGTATGTGAACAGTATGGTGGTGCTTCTAATACCGTTGTTGTTGTCGTGGTTGTCCTGGTTGTTCTTGTCGTTGTTATTGTTTTCGTTGTTATTAAATTATACTTGATGTAGCTTCCAGGGATTGATCGACCGGTTGAGCTGATCAATCTGTTAATCAGTGGCTTTGAGAAAACCTGTTGTTAAGGTGACTGATAATCACTGACTGACCCACTGAGTGACTGACGGACCTGAACGTCACTGGGATAAATTATTCATGCTCTTGTATGGAGGGATGACAACAGATGATGTTTAAAAAAGAGCCGGTGTTGCATTGACCCGACATCAGTCTGTCTGGAGTCTCTGATGAG
The DNA here is from genome assembly GCA_015164015.2 of Brevimyrus niger. Taxonomy (NCBI): domain Eukaryota; kingdom Metazoa; phylum Chordata; class Actinopteri; order Osteoglossiformes; family Mormyridae; genus Brevimyrus; species Brevimyrus niger. Next base: position 10,572,917 of record JAABNY020000040.1, on the reverse strand, counting down.
GGCTCGCTGTGAAGATCCCAAAATGGACCGTGCTTCCACCGCCGACGCATCACCTTCGTAAGTTCTGGTCTCTCAGACCTGAGACTGAAGGGAAGGCTAAACTAGGAGCTGCAGGTTAGCCAGCAACCTTAACGCTGTTGGAAACCTTTAGCAGCCTACTAACCCTCTCATGTTTTCTTCCTTCTGAAGGTGTAGACTTTGCCGTTTTCACTTAACACGTCCTTGTGGCATGGCCGGGAGCAGCTAAACATCAAAAGCGAATGAGCCGCTCGACCGTCGCTTCTATTAAACCGCGCGACAAACTCTAAAGCTAATTTCAGACAGTTTACCGAGTCTCTCCCCGCATGTCTGTCCCTGTCGCCTCGATTTCCTGAACTTTTTTTCTTCCCAACCCCCCCCCCCCCCTACAACTCTTTGAGGCATTGGGTAAAAAAACTAAATTGTTAAACAATGCTGGGAAGCGTCTCACAGCCACGCACACGTCGTACATCAGAGTATTCTTTAGTTTGTCTTTTTGTTTGTGCAACTTCAGTAACAATTCACGCACGTGGTGCCGTCGGTCTTGGGACGCCGGCAAAGCCCAGACACGTGCCCAGCATCCATCAACTGCCATTCCAGAGAGATGCTCTCGCCGTCCATCTCCCGGCTCTCATTTCCGGATAACCCGTGCCATGAATTTTGTTTTTTGAATTATGCAACGGTTCCCTGGAAGCTGCATGCAGTAATCAGTTTCTTTTCCCCCTCCCTGTTCATTTCATCATCACACCCCTATTGTGTGGTAACTTGTATATACACCAGCCTCCGCTCCTTCAGTTCGGATAGGTCCAACACCCTGAATAGAAGCTCCTTTACCCGGGACAGCATGATGATAGAGGAGATCCTCGCTCCTTCCAAGGAGATGGTGAGTCTTGCTGCATTTTCCTCTTACCATGTGGCAGGCCGTAGGGATGATGCTTTGCGTTTTTGCAGGAATTACTTCACTTACAAAGTGATACCGCACAGAGACAACTCTTTCCGTGACTAATACAGCGCATGGTAGCAAATTTTTACCGTGATGCAACCATTTAAAAAATGAAACCTAGCATCTAATCAAATGGTTAATGCAGCCATTTGTGGTACAGGGAATTGTATAAGTAATGTGCTGTAACAGTGATCATAGACTACAGAGCATAGGTCAAGGAGGGGGGGGGATGGAGGGATGAGGAAGGTATAAAATCATGTCGTCTTGCCTTTTTGCCTTTAAAAACTGAGATTTAACTCTTTTTTTAAAAAAAAATCATATAATTCAGGCTATTATTAATGAAGTTTTATCAGTTTGCATTATTTGTAGGTAATTTTTTGTGATTCATTTTTTGTGTTCATTATTGCATTCTTAATTATGATTCAAAAGTGACCCAGTCACCATGCAGTGAAAAACTTTGTTTGATGCAGTGTGTGGTTTTGTGGAGCTGAAACAGTTCCAGTAAAAGACACACACCCGAACACTGTCACACAAACTGTTATCTATGTATGCGTTATGCATTTCTGTAAATTTATATGCGCTGTTTCTGATTAAAAGATATTTACAGTATAACACTGTGTACTTGGTATCATGTTCCACGTACGTGATTTGAAATGGAACACCCCAACAGCGGTGAGTCCTGTTTAAGGTAGAGAGTCTTTACCCAAGACTGAGTCAGTCGTGGATGTGAGAAAGGCCTGTAAAATCTCTGATGATCCTGTTATGCAGATGAAGCCACTGGCACGCTACCACCATCTGCAGGACATCGATAGCACTACAGCCTAGTGTCCAAACAGTGATCTGTGCTTCACAACATGAGGATCAGAAGCTGAAATGTGATTTCAGTGTTTCTCACAGCACACTGGGAGGCATGGACTAGAGCTGCTTCTTGAGAAACAGCATGTTAGAAATGACTCTGGATGGTTATGAGGGACTGGAGATGGTTATATTTGCCTGTAGATGGGAGTTTAATGACCCTTGATGAGTGTTCCACCAATTCAGAAAGCCAACTTTTTCCAAAACACAGTTTTGGATTTCAGGCTGAATGCAGACTGTTTACCAGGGAATTATTTTTGGAGTCTGAGCTGATCTAAAATACTTCCTGTTGACTGCACATTAATATTGTAGACGGTCTGGACGTAATTTATGACCATAGGCTGATATGTTTTTTGTTTCTTTGTGTGAAAGGAAGTCATTTATTTATAGAGAAGTGTTGCTTCAGAGTGTCTTGGAGGCAGTTAAAATGAAAGATAACCTGAATCATTGCTGCCGTTAGAAAACATTCTCCTGTGTAATGAAATATTTATGTTTTTCCTTCAATCATTTCAGAGTGACTGTAAAGACCATTCTGTTGTCGTTGAGACCCAGAATAAGGTACCTGACACGTTAAACACGCAAGGCATCGCTGCTATGCTTTTCCGTTCAGCGGTTAAAATGCAGTTACTGCTTTCTGCTATACTTCCTGTTTTTTTTTTTGTTTTTTTTTACATTTATCCCCAAGCATCTCCCTCTCCAACCATTCCAGAAGCAGGTGGTCACTTATTAACCGGTACCTCATCTTCCCCAAGAGATATCTGGCTGCTTTAAGCTACTGGACTTTAATTTCTACTTACACGCCGATGATTGTATTATTTAGTTACTTTTATTATTGTTTGTTTTGTTTTGTTTTGTTTTCGGAGGGAAATCTTGCTTCGCTGTTACGCTTTGCCCGCTTGCCATCGATTGCAAGTTTGTGGTTGGGTACTGGATGCCGGTAATGCTGACCATGGTGCCATTTGGGTGTTGATTTGCTCCTGCGGAGAGAAGCCATAGCGTGCTTGCGGGGTGATGGACTTTGTGAAGGGATGGGGGGGGGTATACATGTATTGCGCTGACCGTGACCTCGTCTCCCCAGCATCTGGCGGCAACCAGGGAGTGCGACTCCGACTCCCTGAGGAGATACAGCTGGGCTGCGGACGCCCTGGACAATGTGCACCTGGTCTCCAGCCCCATCCACTCGGGGTGAGTGATGGTGCATAGGGGCAGCGTGCAGCCCACGCTCCGTCGAGCAATGGCCACCAGGATCTCACAGCTACCCCCATCTTATTAGACTCTGAAGCACAAGGGTCTCCATACTGGAGCGCTTTCTCTCTTGAATGCAGCTCAACCGAACGCAAAACTATAATTTGTCTTGTTCATTTGTGCGGAATTTTGTTCTGTCTTGCTGCCTTGTGAATATTAATCTACTTTAAACATGTATGTTGAGTTCTTATGCGGCGTAGTTCTGATATTTTGAATCTGGTATCTTTTTTTCCCCTTCTTTTTTTCTTCCCCAGTTCCCTGTGGCACATTCCTGTTGTTTTCTCTTGTTCTTCCTCTCTATAACTTGCTTCCAGTGTCCCTCAGAATGAACATGGTGGATTTAGCAGTGTTGAGTGTGGCGTTTATTAGATCTCTTGGATATTTTTGCCTTTCCCTACATTCTTCCATTTTATTTTGCAGCTTTCCTTCTCCACTACCCCAGTATGACTCCAGGTGATAAATGTGTCCTGTGATCTCAGTTCCTCTTCCTATTCTGTGTTTGCTTCATCTGTGCAGTACCGTGCCCCACCTAGATTAACTACCCATCGGTTGCGTAGCCTAGTCTGACACCTAGCCATAGTCTTCTCTGAAACGTACCAGAGTTTCGAACATCTTAGGCAATGTTTCCCAATTTGGTCCTTGGGGAAACGCAGACAGTTCTCGACTGTCTATCAGGTAGCTGTGGGGGAGCAAAAATATGGACTGTTTTCCAGGTAGCTGGGAGGGAGCAAAAACATGGACCGTCTGTGGGTCTTTGGGGACCGGGTTGGGAAACACTAAAGGATCTAAGGGCTGCGTCGGCGCCCGTTAACGAGCACCGCTGACGCCCCCCCCCGTGGTTTGTTACATGCCGTAATTAACGTTAAACAGAGATGGCTACGTGGGTGACATGTGCCTCGCTGCATATACTTCTTACGCAACGTCTGCTTTGAATTCGCCAGCCCTGGTTCACCGGCCAGGACCACAGCACACTTTGGCCACGTGGTTTTGCGATCATTAACCCCACTCAGGACCGGCCTGAATCTTTACCGCGAGCGGATGAGCAGGGCTCACGCCGCTCCCGAAAGCGGCGGCCCTGAACATTGAACGACAGCATCCCGTTTGTGTTAAGGCACATTCTGTCCGTAACGGAGGACTGTCTGATACTTACGCTGAGCGCTTTTCCGTGGCAGTATTCCTTATTGAACCAAAATCTTGGGATTCAATTTGACTCCTCTGAATTAAGACAGTTAACTTGCCTGTATGCTGTACTTAATTAGTTAAATAGTTCCAATTACCATCTAAATAATGAAAGGTCAATTGAGCTTAAGGCTCAGATCATGAGGAATATCTGCCAGGGAAGAAGAGTCAGAGCACCATTCCTTTCTCATACTATCCTTTCCTCCTCTTAGAGTTACGTGTGTGGGTTTTTGGTCACAGCATGGGAAAACTCACTGGTGTCATCCTCACTGATGTCATTGGACCACGTGCTCCGTTAGCCCCGCCCCTCACCACTCTATGTGTTCCCCCCCCCCTTCCCCCGCTCAGGTTCCTGGTCAGCTTCATGGTGGATGCCCGTGGGGGCTCCATGAGGGGCAGCCGGCACAACGGCATGCGCATCATCATTCCCCCGCGCAAGTGCACGGCCCCCACGCGCATCACCTGCCGCCTGGTGAAGAGACACAAGCTGGCCTGCCCCCCTCCCATGGTGGAAGGAGAGGGCCTGGCTAGCCGGCTGGTGGAGGTCGGCCCGGCGGGAGCCCATTTCCTGGGGTAAGTGCTTATTGCCGGCTCTGTATCCCTTCTTTTTTACTTTCACTTTCACTTCATTCCCCTACTGTGAGGAGGGTGTGTGTAGGAGACGTTCCTCCATCGTCGTCTCACACCAGTAGTGTAAGTCCATTGGTTTGTGTGAGCAGACTGTGAACCTGCTTTAAATTAAAGGGGAATTCCACCCAGAACTAGTTTTAAGGCTTAATTCACCCCCTCCATCCCCAAACAATTTCATACACACACACCTCGATGAGCAAATTGGGTTCTTTGAGGATTCTCTGTTCGTGCTTTTGGTACCAACACATATCCCTAAATGTCTTGTATTTTTGGTGCATAAATCTACATTCCCATAATGTCATATTTATGTTAATCCTACTTCTTTTTATTTTCAGTCTTTAATTTCGCTGTAAGGTAAAGCATACTCACAGCTAAGGTCAATGTAGATATGTCATACATCTATACAGTTCACGATGTTGTTCGAGAAGTGGCGTTGACTATTGGCCAAAATTTGGATGCCTCTGTTCCGTAAAAACTTGAATATGCATGGAGATTTGCCTAAAAAAATCTATAACCAACCAGCTTTATGAAAGCCATGGAATATGGGAGTTTGTCTGGTTGACATGAAACCATGAGATTGAGGCTCATGTCTAATCTGCCGGATTTTGCGGTCCTTGGGTCATCGTGTCAAGTTATAATGGATTTTTATTGCGGGATCTGACCGCGGCAGACTTGATCGGACTGTGGTGGACTTCCCCTTTGGTGCCCATTCGCTGGCACAGTTCTTTATCATCCAAACATTTGACCTGTGTGGAGGTGAGCGATTCGGTACTGATGCGGCGTTTGTGGGACCATAGGGCGTCTTCCTGGAGTGTGCCGAGCCTTCGGTTTTGCTCTGTGGCCCGGCCAGCTACCTGCGGGAATGACGCTCTCTTCTTCATGTTCCCCTTCTTTGTTTTTCTTCCCGCTGCATGGATGTTACTCAGTAAACTGCACCTCCCCAGCAATCTGCCCCCTCTTAACGAGGGCGAGAGCACGGTTAGCCGAATCCTGCAGCTCGGGCCCCGAGGAACAAAATTTATTGGGTAGGAGAATATATGTAGGCCAGACTCGAACGACACGAGCGAACTCCTGCGAGTATGACGACTGTTGTTGTTATGATTTCGGTTTAGTTTCATTTCCTTTTGGTCATTCCCATACTTCTACCTGTCTTGCCGATGTTTTCAGTTGAGGGTGGCATCTCTGAAAGCAGATCATTTTGGCTGGACTCTCCTCCCCTCTCTCGCCCCCTACTCCCCACCCACTCCCCCCCACCCACTCCCCAAGTTTGTGCTAACACCGCCGCGCTTGTTACGCATGAGAAACACCACAAGCATCCTGCCACAGTGGCTGGCCTTCGTCTCTCCATGTCGTCAAATACGATCTCCCACTGTGGCACCGCGCGCGTTTGCCAGTGCGGAAGATGTGCCATTTGCACGGATCACGGAGAAGGTATCTCTGCTGCCTGCCCCAGGGAATGCTGGGAAATAGTGGGAGCCACTTCCACGTGAAGCCAACTATTGCCACTTACATGTAAAGCTATATCCTAAGCAATAACTTCATATTTGTGGAGATCTTTTTCAAATATTTCATCTTTGAATCAGTTTTAATATATTATGTAATAAAACGTTAAGTGGGTGTTTAACTTTAACCATTTAAAACTATTCTGAGAAGTTTTACCTATGCATATTTCTCTGGTACCTTCTCTAAACATTGTTATTTTGTTTTACTTAAAGCATCATGCACAACACTGTAAAATGATGTCTATACTCAATGTAGGCAGTATCAGTTCTGTTACTACACAGATTGCATTATGCATTATGTTTGTCAAACATGCTAAAGACCAAATTTTCTTTACGATATATTTTCTTTAGGCATTGATCTTCAGTATCTATTGCTAAATAAATTTTTTATACATACGAAATTTATTTTCAAAAGATCAACTCAATTTAGGGATTCCGGAAAATGAATGGATGGATGGATGGAATTTTAGTATTCAATTAGTTTCTTGCCATCAAGGGTGATTTACACTGACCTGCCTTACTGCCATGACGACTTGTAAGGCAGAGTCATGGAATTTACTGGAATGTTCTCCTAGCAACCTGCGTAGGAAAACAAAGATACTGTCTATGTGATTCTGTTTAAAAGCTGCAGAGTCCCAGTGAAAACTGGTTGGTAAAGGCCTCTCAACTTACATTTAGAGAGATTAGCTTTCGTACTCACAATGCAGTTTTACGGTGCGGCAAGATTTACAGGTATTTTTTTCGGAAACATCTAGAAGGTCAAGGGTCACCAAATTCATCTGCAAAACGAATATCCCAAATAGCCACTATTTTTGCACATACTCTGATTTTCTTAAGCCTCCTTATCCATAAGCTATATTTTAACTTGACATGAGTAATTATACAGTGAAGGCAATACTGTTTGTAGCAGTCATTAAAAATAATAGCCATTAAATATTATTGTAATTATTACAGAATGATTGCAGGAAAATGCGAAACTGTTAATAGATATTAAAGTACAAAAAAATGATTTGAATAAATCACTGCAATTCATTGAATAAATCTAGTTTGTGCACCCTGCAAGTATTTTTTTAAGAATAAATTATTTTTTACTCTTGACTTCCCAGACGGGATTATTAATGAAAACTCTTGAATTGACAACAGAAAAGGTCTTGCACTAAGAGGATTGTGCAGCTTTGCTGGTGTTTAATCCAGTGCCCGCTGTAAATGTTGTCTCTGTCTGTCGTTTGCAGTGTTTTGCCCTTTAATGTTTAGGCTGAAATGGAAGGGCTGTGAGTTAATTCACACATATCATCAACTTGTACTTGTTTTTCATTGTCACCCATATTAGAAACAAAAAGTACAAAGGAATCAAGTGACTTGACCTGTTGACCTCTGACCTTTAACCCCTGCCTTCTGCCGCTTTCGGCAAGAGTGGGCTGTTAAGTACGGCTGGCCCGCATCAGCACAGCACAGTGCCTCCGTGGAGCCCTCTGTTGACATTCCGTGTTCCTTCCAGCCCAGTGATAGTGGAAATCCCCCATTTCGGCTCCATGCGTGGGAACGAGCGGGAGCTGATCGTGCTGCGGAGCGAGAATGGGGACACGTGGAAGGAGCACCAGTACGACAGCAAAAGCGAGGACCTCAACGAGCTCCTCGGTGGGATGGATGAGGGTGCGTAGCCGAGTCCTCACAAAGTGGTTGCCCTATTGTGGTTGCTCTTCCGGCTGGTTTCCCTATTGTGGTTCCTCTTCCGACTGGTTGCCCTATTGTGGTTCCTCTTCCGGCTGGTTGCCCTATTGTGGTTCCTCTTCCGGCTGGTTGCCCTATTGTTAGGGAGGCTCTTCCGGCTCTGGAGGGTCACACCTTAATACTATCAAGCTAGCTAACGCTTTACTTGATGTTTTCAGGAGGTACAAGAATTTCCTCATTTGCCAAATGATCATTGTCTAGTAAATAATACACTGAGTACTTTCCCTAACCTCAACAACTTGGTGGGGAAGCTTTCAGCTGGGCAGAACAGACCACGGCAACCTGTTTCTATCATGTATTTGTGGTTCACTGTAAACAGAGCCCGCCCACTTGCCTGAAGTGAGTAATTTACAAGAAGAGCAAGTACAGAAAAAACTAACAGTAGCATGCTGGTTAGTAAAGAAATCGTATGCCAGACCCGGGTTCAACACCATGGCGAATTCTGACAAACATTTTGGTCAAAATGCAGTTTTTACCATGGACGTGGAATTTAAGTGCTGTGTTGGCCTAACGGGTAGGGAAGTGCACTTATAATCAAAAGGTTGCTGGTTCAAGTCCCTGACCAGCAAAGTACCACTGAGGTTCCCTGAGCAAGGTACCACCCCCAAGCACTGCTGCCTGGGTTCCCTGCTGAATTAGCTGCCCCCTGCTGTGTCAGGATGTCACATTTTTCGTTGTTGTGCACTGTGTGCCATGGTGTGTCAACAGTGACAACAATTTACTCTAACCAAAATGTAACTTAAATAGTTAATTCCTCAATCAAAACATTTTGCCACTCAGACGAACTTGACACGGTCATTTGTGTAAGGACAGGCTAAAGATCCCCATGTCGGGTTACATTGTTTTTTTACTGAACTAGCCCAGTTCGCTACAGCAAAAATTCCACCCTTTATGCTATGAGTTGCCTTCTTCATATAAAGATGCAGCTTTGTGGTCGAAAAGCATCTGAGAGTTGAGCTTGTTCCCTTCTTGCAGAACTGGACAGCCCAGACGAGCTTGAAAAGAAACGCATTTGCCGGATCATGACCAAGGATTTCCCACAGTACTTTGCGGTCGTGTCTCGGATCAAGCAGGAGAGCAACCAGATGGGCCCCGAAGGGGGGGTTTTGTGCAGCATGACAGTGCCTCTGGTCCAGGCTTCCTTCCCAGAAGGGGCGTTGACGAAGAAGATTAGAGTCGGCCTACAGGTGCGTATCCTGGTAACACTGACATACTCAGCAAAACCACATGCTACCAAGCAAGCAGTTATCTGCCTTAACAAATATGAAATAGGTTTTAGGCCTGGGGGGTTAAGAAATAAAAAAATTAGGTGTCCAAAAAAGCAATGCTGAGAGATGTACATTTTTAATGTTGATTATAAAAATGTTTTTTTTTTTTTTTTTGCTTTAAGTGTAAATCAATAAAGAGCAGGTGCGTGTACTGGGAAGGGGGGCAATCAGCTGTTAGCTGGAGTCAGAGCCCCTATGACCCTCTCCTGTCACTCACCAATTCAAAACATATCACTGGCTGATAAGGATGGCCCCTCTGTATGAATTATGGGCCCATTTATGCCCCCCCCCCAAAAAAAAAAAATAATCTAGAATTGCCTTGATAAATAATTTCTGAGTGCACCTTTAAACGAACTATAATACTTGTTTTCCTTTTTAATTGTTTAAGTCTGACTAACTGCTCCTCCTGCTCTCTACCCCCCTCACCCCTCAGGCTCAGCCTGTCCCAGATGAAACTGTCAAGAAGATCTTGGGGAATAGGGCAACCTTCAGCCCCATCGTGACTGTGGAGCCCCGGAGGAGGAAGTTCCACAAGCCCATCACCATGACAATCCCTGTCCCGCCCCTTTCCGGGGAAGGGGTGACCAATGGTTACAAGGGAGACACGACTCCCTGTCTGAGACTCCTGTGCAGCATAACAGGTATGTGAAAATCACTGGTTTCCCATGATCTCCAAACTGAGATCAATAGTCAATCTTAATCTTAATTTGATAACACTTTACTTAAACCAGTCATCATAATCCATTATAGATACCTTCATAATGCATTGTAATGCATTCATATAGTGTTATAAGCACGACTGTAGCTATTCCCACCACCCCTAAAGGCACAAGGAAGACACACCTCTCGGCTCTTCTCTGTTCTGAGATGTCAGAATGTCTTCAAATGACGACTTAAAACACATATTTTCCAGAAATACCTCAATTAGCACTTCTGATATTATACTCTGAGGGCTTTTCCTTGAAGAAAAAAAGAAAAAAAATAATAACTTGTACTTTCCCAACAGTATTAGATTGATGGTATTCATAGCCTTGGTTTTATTGAGCTAGTGTCTGGAAAATTCATCGTAGAGTCTTAAAGCACTTATGTAAGTCGCTCTGGCTAAGAGCGTCTGCCAAATGCTGTAAATGTAAATGTATTCATAACTCATTCTAGCCTTTTTTATTATTCATTATGAATATTTTATGAAGCTCTCATCTATAATGCACTATAGATACCTTCATAATGCATTATAAGGGCCATATAATGTGTTATGCCTTTTTTTAAATAAATAGTTATATCTGTGTTTATAATACTTTAGGAATGCATTATAATGTATTATGAAGGTATCTATAATGCACTATACATGAGTGTTTGAAGTCAAGTGTTGCCCTTAATTGTAACCCTGTAGGGTTAAGTAAAGTTCTCTTATATATTCTGTGTTTCCTCTTTGGAATGCTTTCAGATTCTTAATCTGCTATAAAGCAAGACATGTCAATGAGGGCAATGCTTGAAAACTTGCAAACTTTCACTATGGCCCACTTAATTGTACATTGCTTAAATGGTACAATTGCAGGAGGCACTTCTCCAGCGCAGTGGGAAGACATCACAGGAACCACCCCGCTCACCTTCGTAAATGACTGTGTGTCCTTCACCACCAACGTGTCCGCTAGGTAAGGCACGCCAGCAACATACTGCTCCGGGTGATGTGTGTGCTTTCATTGGAACCGCAAATGAGGGTAGATTCCCTCTTGGAAATTCTTCCTCATGAAGCTCACCTGGATTGATTTGTATTGAGGGTTGATATTTATTCACAGCTTAGCCCTCAAGCATGTATTGAAAAGACATATCAGGGTCATTTAAACGTAAGATTTTTTTTTTCTCATCGGCACGTTGTTGCAGAATGTGACTTTGGGTTTGCTTTTCAGTTCATACGCGCCTAATGTGTCTGAAATGCCGTGGTCCATTTTCAGGTTCTGGCTCGCCGACTGCCACCAGATTCCAGAGACTGTGGGCTTGGCCTCCCAGCTCTACCGGGAACTGATCTGCGTTCCGTACATGGCCAAGTTTGTGGTGTTTGCCAAAATGACGGATCCTGTTGAATCCAGCTTGCGGTGCTTCTGTATGACCGACGACAAGGTGGACAAGACTCTGGAGCAGCAGGAGAACTTTGAAGAGGTGGCCAGGAGCAAAGACATCGAGGTCCGTTTGGATGTTCCTCAAAACGTAGTCTGTAATACTTTTGCTTCTCATGTAAATAAGATGACAAGGTAACATTGACCAGAAATGCCCGCCCAAGGTTACATGTTACGTCAACATTGTAAAAGTAAATATCCAACCCAAACAAAGAATTAAAAACAAATATATGAATATTTTTATATTAGGAATACATACTTGTAAGAATAGTGTGGCCAGTCTATTTTCATACACACTCTTTGCTAAAACATGAATGATTGAAATTATTTTTTTCCCAGTAAAAATGTCTCTTGTGTTTACGTGTTGGTTGTCCGAAGCCTGCGGTTTGTAGTGTTTTAATTCAGTGGACATGCTGTTCTTTTGCAGGTCTTGGAGGGAAAGCCAATTTACGTGGACTGCTATGGTAACTTGACCCCTTTGACAAAAGCGGGACAGCAACTGGTCTTGAATTTTTACGCATTCAAGGAAAACAGGCTGCCTTTTAGCGTAAAGGTAACACTATAGTCTTTTACACTCTGGTCTTGCCGTCACTTCAGTGCCAGGAAGTCTCCGGTTTAGCATAGATTTTCACATACGTAGTCAGGCACATTATACTTTTGTTTGAATAAAATCCCTTTTTTCTGTCACGCCAAATTGGATCAGAGGTTCCCTTGTAATTCAACCCAGTGGAGATCAGGAAAGAGTTGTAAACATCTAAAGCATTCCTGTTTTGGATTGATTGGTTTTTCTTTCCAGGATAAGAAAAATATGAGGGAAAGTAAGACCGTCTTACCATATGCCGGCTTAAATCATCCGGCAAGCTTGCACTTTTTTGCAGTCAGCTTAGGACACAGCAAAAATGTTTGTTTTTTTACTTTGCAGGTCAGAGATAATAGTCAAGAACCTTGCGGGCGGCTGTCGTTCCTCAAAGAGTCAAAGTCGACTAAAGGTCTTCCGCAGACTGCCGTCTGTAACTTAAACATCACACTGCCAGCTCACAAGAAGGTAAGCTGGTGCTAGACTGGCTCACCCTCCGTCATGTCATGCCATCTTCATTTAAGAAGGAGACAGAGCAGCAACCACAGTGAAAAGGGTTCAGTTTGGCTGAGACTTGCCACATTGTGTCTTTTATCTGTTTTGAGCTTCTTTCTAGTCGTGCCCTTGCCGTTTCCTTTTCGAATCAGACCTTTTGGTTTGGGCCCCCCCCGCTTTGGCTGAAGGTGCGCAGGCTTCTGATGCTTTGTGATGGCCTGTTTGGTTATTTTTTTTTTTTCTCTCTGTGCCACTCCGCAGTTCGCGTTGCCGTTTCCGTGTCTTCGGCTGGCTTCCGTGATGGCTTCTTTGGCTTATGTTGTGCGCTCTCAATCACCCTTTTCACATCACGATGTTTCTTTCCCCTGCTGTCCATTGTATTATTCCCTGTTTCTGCAATGCATCTTGGGACCCTAAAGGAAATGGAGTCAGATCCAGATGAAGAGGTAATATATGTAAACTTCATCACAGTCATGTGATGTGCCGTTGTTGTAGACCGAGGTAGTACATTCTGGTTCTCTCCATTATACCTTGCTTTAAAAAGCCATACGATCTAAATTGACTAACTCCCTAGGCCTTCTGTATTAAATTCTCCCAAGGCAGAGGCATTAACAACGTTCCCCTCCGCTTTGTTGTCTTTTTGTTTGCTTTATTTCTGCATTACTAATATTTTGCTTTGAGAGAAAACACCCAGTTTTCTCGTAAAACTTGCTAAAATGCAAAACAGCGACACCAAATGACATAATCGTCCGTTTCAATAAAAATCATGCTTGTGCTCAGCTTGTTGATAGGATGAATGCATAAAAAGGAGTCCAGTGTTTTCAACTGAAGTATCATATTATGTTTTCATAATATATATATAAGTTTGATTCAACTTTGTAATCGTTTATAGAATTTGCATGTTCAATGTTAATTCTAGAATATTTTCTGAATGTCTTTACAGCATAAATTTTTTTAACTGACATTTTAGGTCTGTTCTCTCATGCTTAACCATAAAATCAAGATATAAATAGGACCTGCCAAACATTTCTGGACACAAATTGCATTCCCAGAGTTTACTACAGATCCTGTCCTGCATTGTATACACCTGTATGGGCAAAAAAGGCCACCTTACAAACAAGAACTTACCCCCTTATATCATTCAAATTACGTAGTGGATAGATCATTAAACGGCAATCACACCTCTCGCATATCTATTTTGCAGAAAATCCCAAACATGGGGTCGACAATAAACATTTTGCCTGATGCTAAAATCGACACCCATGCTACAGAAACAGTAGCTTTACTTCCAGGACTTTTGATCAGACCTGAAACGGGCTACAGATATTAGCATAGCATTTTAAAAAGGGGGGGCTTCTTAGGGGATTGATAGACTTTTTTTTTTTGTTGTTGCAGACTGAAAAACCAGACCGACGTCAAACCTTTGCATCTCTAGCCTTACGTAAGCGCTACAGCTATCTGACTGAGCCTGCGATGAGTGAGTGTGACATCTTCACTAACTTCTATTAATAAAAAAAAAAACATGCTACCTGGACGTTAAACCTGATATGTATCACTCCATATAATATACATTACAGATTATATATAAAAATATATTTGTGATTTTGACGTGCTCCTACCATACATAACTTGTAACTCCACGTGCTTGTTTTTGACATGGTGTACTTGCATGGGTTATTGTAACTTTTGAGTTGCTGTGCTGTGCTTGCCCCACATTGTGAAGTATCGTTTCCCTTGTTAACTTTTTCAGTTTTAACCCATTTGTGCAATGGAACAACTTGAATTGCAAGATCCACATCGTTTCACTCTGATTTGACAATGAGTTTTTTTTTATTTTTATTTTGCGTTCTCCATCATGTTTTCCGGAAATCCTCCTGCTCTTATTGGCTTTGTGATTGTGCCGCGTTTGGTTTCGTTCTTTAATCGGAATGCATGAAAGGTCGAAGGTCGACTTTCTTGTAGACGCTTCACATTTTGCACTTCAGATGCCTGTCTCCAAAGGATACTGAGTCTGACATGCATGACGTGCATAATTCGAATGGATCTATCATTTGGTCTGTGAACCGTTGTTTTCCTTCGGTATATTTTTGCTTTAAAACAGGTAAATAGGGCCTTTTGTAGTCTAAACTTCTGTTTTGTCGGAACCCCAAAATTGATGAATAGAAAACAAAAACAACAAAATGAACCTTCAGACCAAACAGATAAAAGGCACTTCAGAAAAGAGTGATAGACAGAGGAATGTAGCACATCGAAAGTCAAAAGAGTTAAGCTTTTTGTTAATCTGATTTCTCCGTGTTTGTCTCACCATTGTCCTCTTTATTTTATCGCAGTCTTTGGTGTTGTGTTGCTGTATGTGCTTTACTGGCCGTTTTCCTCCATCATTGCGTATTGTGGTTGGTGCCATGGATCATAAAGGACGACCATCGTTTTTTGGTTACATTTTATTACATTTCCCATTTCAAACCCCCATGAATGTACTGTTCTTCCTCCTTTGCTAATACAAGACTCACTGACCAATTTTTTTTTTCTCTGGTCTCTCTGTTTTCAACTATTTTTTGTTGATTTTATGTTGGATTTTGATTTACTTATTTAAGAAACAGTTGAACGAAGTACAACAAGAACACTGCCTCCTGGTTACGCTCACAAACCTGTCTTTTCAACAAGATCTTACCAGGCATGGTCGGCTGCTCCTATTACCGTCCCTGGCCAAGCAAAATCTGGATTGGGTTCCCTCTCCAGTTCGCCGTCCAACACGCCATCTGCTTCGCCACTAAAGTCGGTGTGGTCAATCACCTCTGCTTCACCAATCAAGTCCACCCTAGGAGCCTCAACTACATCCTCAGTCAAGTCAGTCAGTGATATCGCTTCTCCCATCAGACAAAACTATTACAGAACTATTTCCTCTCCAATAAAGACTGTAGCCCACCAACCCCAATACCAAGTTCAGGTACCCTCTTCACCATTGTCTTCAGCAAGTAAAAATGGCCTAGATTCTGGGTCCATTAAAGGACTTTCCCCATCACTGACTGCAAGGACTTCTTCCGGGACTGCAGGGTCTTTACTGGAAAGGTCTTCTATTTCAATGACGCCACCTGCATCTCCAAAATCCACAATAAACATGTATTCATCTAGTTTGCCATTCAAATCAGTCATTGCCTCTGCAACACCTGCAACATCTTCCCCAGTAAAAACAGCATCTAGCTTATCATCAGTTAAATCATCTGCAGATGCCAGTGTGACATCACAGGCAATGAAATCTACAATTGGCTCCATGGAAACCGCTCTACTTAATGGATCTGTCTCCCCTATTAAGTATCCTTCTTCCACAGCAGCGCTTTTCTCCAGTGGTGCTCGTAGTCTGCAAGAAAGGATACAAGCAACTACACATGCAGCAACGAACAGCGTTAGCGCAGTTTTGGATGAAGCAGAGAAGACATTCAACGCTTGCTCCACATCAGGCTATGGCACACTAAGATCATCAGGATCCTTGTCATATCAGTCTGTGAGGTCCCCGGCCTCAAGTTCTATTTACAGCACTTTGAGACCTCCCGCATCTTCTGCCACTTCCATAACATCCAGTACAATGACTGTTCCAGTGTATTCTCTTGTAAATGTTGTGCCAGATTCCCAACTAAAGACTGTCTCCAATGGAATCCCTGTAAAAAAACCAACAGCAGCTCCTCAGTCCTTTCTGCCATCAGATGCACATACTCAGTCTTCCTTTTCCAGGACACAGTCACCTGTTAAATCTCCTCTGTTCATTTCATCAGCTGCCATGAAAGCAGCTACTTCGTCCTCATTATCATCGAGTCAAGAAATACTTAAAGATGTGGCAGAAATGAAGGAGGACTTAATGAGAATGACAGCCATCTTGCAAACTGAAACTGGTGCAACGGCAAAGAGTTACCAGTCAGATACTTCAAAAGAGCCGAAAATAGACGATGAGGAACCATTTAGCATTGTGGAGAAAGTCAAAGAAGATCTGGTTAAAGTTAGTGAAATACTAGCTAAAGACTCACTTAGTGAAGGGAAAACCCCTAGTGCAGGTCACTCACCTGAGGAGGACTGGGTGGAGTTCTCAAAGGATGAGATTGAGGAAGCTCAGCAAAGTGCTCGGAAATATTCTCCAGGCTTTGAGAGAAAAAATGTCCCCAGCATCACCAGTGCAGATTTCAGTTTAACAAAGGTAGTTGACTACTTGACTAATGACATTGATCCCAGCATCCTTTCTAAAATTTCAGAGGTAAAGGATAGGCATGATGAGGTGAAGAAAGAGGGGGAGGAAAAACAGAAACGTATTCTCAAACCTGCCATGGCGTTACAAGATCACAAGCTTAAAATGCCACCATCGGGAATGCGCTCCTCCCCTTCAGAGAAGGATCTATGCAAATTAGGAGATTCTGCATTCGCAACTGATGCCATTTTAGAATCTCCAGAAGACTACTCGCATGACCAGGACAAGAGTCCTCTCTCAGATAGTGGCTTTGAAACAAGAAGTGAAAAGACACCTTCAGCCCCCCAAAGTGCAGAGAGCACAGGTCCAAAACCTCTCTTCCAAGATGTGCCCATTCCACCGGTCATCACAGAGACACGCACAGAGGTGGTGCATGTCATAAGAAGTTATGAGCCAACCGAGGAAGCGAAGGAACCCATAATGGAGGATGCAGGGACAATAACATCACCAGCCTGTCTAGAGGCTGAGCAAGTTGGATCTATAAAAGACAAAGTC
Organism: Brevimyrus niger; assembly: GCA_015164015.2. Classification (NCBI taxonomy): domain Eukaryota; kingdom Metazoa; phylum Chordata; class Actinopteri; order Osteoglossiformes; family Mormyridae; genus Brevimyrus; species Brevimyrus niger. The sequence continues at coordinate 10,555,631 of JAABNY020000040.1, read as the reverse complement.
AAAGCATTTCAGATTAAAGTTAACGCAGAGGAGGATTCCATGATGAGCAAAGCTATGCGAGTTAAAGAAGAAACTCATATTACAACCACAACTCGAATGGTTTACCACAAGCCAACTACCAAAGAAGTTACCTCTGAAAGACTCGAAGAAACAATGTCAGTTCGAGATATAATGAAAGCCTTCCAGTCCGGTCGAGATCCCTCAAAGGAATTGGCTGGCTTGTTTGAGCACAGGACTGGTAGTGAAACTCCCAAAGGAAATGAAATCTCTCCAAGGTTTCTTGAAAAAGACATTAAACCGAAACCAAAAGTTGAAAGAATAATTGAGGTTCATATTGAAAAAGGTAATAAAGCTGAACCAACTGAAGTTATAATTCGCGAAACAAAAAAGCACCCAGATAAAGACATGTATATGTATAGGGATCGTGGAATAAAGGAACTACCAGATAGACTATATGGTGATGATGAGGGACAGCAAGAAGAGGAGGAACTTACTGCTGAGGAATCACTTCCCTCCTATTTGGAATCATCCAGAGTTAATACCCCTGTGCCTCAGGAAGAGGATAGTCGTCCAAGTTCGGCACAACTAATCACTGATGACTCCTATAAAACTCTAAGGCTACTGAGTCAACACTCAGTTGAGTATCATGATGATGAGTTATCTGAATTAAGGGGAGAATCTTACAGATTTGCAGAGAAAATGCTTCTTTCTGAGAAGCTAGATATCTCTCACTCAGACACAGAGGACTCTGACCAGCCTCATACGCTAAGCTCAGACATGCAGGGTGGCAGAGGTTATTATAGTGAGAAAATGTCCAGTAGTCCAAGGAAGGAATTTATTATGAAGTCATCAAAGGATGCATCAGACAAATCAGGTAAAATTGGCCATAAGGATGAGCCATTTGACAAGCTGACCGTGTTGCATTACAGCACAGAACCTGGTAGTCCTAAACACGCTGTATGGATGCGATTCACAGACGACAGATTTGACAGAAGCAGAGAGAAGCTCATATATGAAGACAGAGTGGATCGAACTGTAAAGGAGGCTGAGGAAAAACTGAGTGAGGTCTCTCAGTTTTTTCGTGACAAAACAGAGAAGCTAAATGACGAACTCCAATCTCCGGAGAAGAAACCTCGGAAACGAGATCCCAGGGAAACTCGATCTGGACCTAGCTCTACTTGTAGTAGTCCTGAGAAAACGCAACATAAGAATGCAGGAAGCAGTGAGGAGTGGGGTAAAAGCAGGCTGAGGGAGCCGTCTGTAGGAAAATTATTTGGCAGCACCACTGACAGAAAATGTGCCAGCTTGCCCAACAGCCCTGAAAGGCATGTACTTTCCCGATTTAATGATGAGAAAGCAAAACAGGGGGATAGTGTGACACAGACTAAAACAGGAGAGGCCGCCCAGCCTCTCCAGACAAAGTCATCTAAAGTGAGTTCTGTAAGACAAAAATTTGAATCAGAAGCTCAAAAACAAGAAAAGGCTTCTCAGTGGGGACAAGCAAAGCCCCAAGTGAAAAAGCTACAGGAAAGTAAGCTTCCTGTATATCAGTTTTACACTGGAGCAAAGACCCCCAAATCCGATGATAGCACAGATGAGGTAGGGCCTCCCAAGAAGGCCCCAGACAGCGAGAAATGCAAGGTCACCACAGGACAAAGTCCTGACAAGTCTAGAGGGCCTCCTGTTGCACAAAGACAACCAAGTGACAAAATATTAAACAAAAGCATTCCAGAAACTGTGTCTCCTAAACATTTGCTAGGTGAGAAAGTCAAAGCACCTGAGGATAAAGAAAAAAAATCCTGGGAGAGCCAAGGAAATGGGAACAAAGAAGTTTTAAAGGATAAATTTTCTCATACTCTGGATCATGAAACAGCAAAGGAGGACAGTGGCAGGGATAATCAAAAATTTGTCTCTTACAAAGAAAAAGGGCAACATTCAGAGCTAATTCTAGGTTCCTCAACCAAAAAAAGCAGTCATGTAGAACATGTGACTGAGGAGGACATGCACACGAGAACTCTAAAAAAAAAACCAGACTCCCAAATTCCTGTGCGGACACCATCTGGTCCCTCGGAAAATGATCAATACAGAAAGTTAAAACCAGAGTCATTAGTTAAAACTCCTGATAGGAGTCTGTCACAGATACCAACCTTAGCTAAAAATCGGTCTCTGGATAGCTTAGAGACAAGCACATCTAAAGAAGAGACTTCATCCATGAAATCTCTAGACTCATTAGAATGTAGCTTAGTACAAAGTGTCCTGTCTAGTGACAAAAGTGATCCCAGTACCATAGAGTGCATGGAGAAAATGACACCCATTGTCAATACAGATCGTTTCAAAGATATTAAAAACTTGCCTGTTTATGTAAGTATTCAAACAGGCAAGCAAACTGAGAAAGACTCCACAGGCATACAGCAAGGGTCTTACAAAAAGATTGTTGGTCAGGAAAGTCGCTCTGTTCAGGAAACTCGGATAACGCTTCATTCTGTAAAACAAAAACAACCTTCTTCCCCACAAGGGAGTCCTGAAGATGACACCCTGGAGCAAGTCTCTTTTCTGGACAGTTCAGGGAAAAGTCCATTGACCCCTGAGACCCCAAGCTCTGAGGAAGTGAGTTATGACCTTACAAAACTCCCTGATTCATTTATTGGTTTTGTGCCAAGCAAACCTAGTCCAATCCCTGAGGTTTCAGAAGAATCCGAAGAAGAGGGGCAGGGAAAATTCTTCACATTCAAAACAGTTTCACCAGAAAGGCCAAAGTCCACTGTGATAGAGGATGCAAATGGAAATCAGGAAGTGGAAAAGAGAACAAAAGACAAAAGAGTTGCATACATTGAGTTTCCCCCACCTCCACCTCTAGACTCAGATCAATCAGATCCTGATAGAAAAGGATCATGGCCATCATCAGAGGCTGAGACTGAAATGATGGAAGTTAACCTCCAAGAGGAGCATGATAAACATCTTCTTACTGAACCAATCATCAGAGTGCAACCTCCATCTCCAGTGCCTCCAGGATTGGATGACAGCGAATCCAGTGACGACGAATCTGTCTTTCAGCCTGTCAACTTCAAGAAATACACATTTAAAATTCCAGAGGATAAAGAGGAAAAGGCCTCCAAACTCAAGAAGCATGAGAAAAATGGAAACCACAAGGAATCTAGTGCTAATGGTGCAGGAAAGGGAGATGATTTTGACATTGAACAAAATGGGAATGATCAATCAATAACGGAGTGCTCCATAGCAACAACTGCAGAGTTTTCACATGACACCGATGCTACTGAAATCGATTCCCTTGATGGGTACGAATTTCAGGATGAGGATGATGGTTTGAGTGAGCAAGACCCAAAACCAGCAAGCTTGTGCCTTGACGGCAGAAAAGACATGTGGGCAACCGAGAGTATGCTGAAGCCAAGTGATCGTTCGTTTAGCCAGACAAAACTTGAGGTCATTCAGGAGGAGGACAGAATAGTACCTGAAGATGGAAACAAGACAATAGAAAATAATGAACTGAGTGATAACAAGTCAGACAAAATAAAAGATGGGATGCACTACAGTTCGGAAGGAAAACATCCAGACAAAGAAGGTTTTCCCGATACCTACTTTAGCTACAAACTAGATGAGGAATTTAATACCCCTTTCAAGACTGTTGCAACCAAAGGTTTGGACTTTGATCCCTGGTCCAGCAGAGGAGGAGATGATGAAGTCTATGATGCTAGAATGAAAGATGAAGAGCCCAAACCTTTTGGGTTAGCTGTAGAGGACAGGTCCCAAGCAACAACACCAGACACAACCCCTGCCAGAACCCCAACTGATGAAAGCACACCAACTAGCGAGCCTAATCCTTTCCCCTTCCACGAAGGGAAGATGTTTGAGATGACTCGCAGTGGTGCTATTGACATGAGCAAGCGGGATTTTGTTGAAGAGAGACTACAATTTTTTCAGATTGGTGAGCATTCCTCTGAAGGGAAGTCAGGGGACAAAGGGGAAGGGATCAAAAAACCAGGTGTAGTTATCACACAGCCACAGCCAGTGGAAAATGTTTTAGAGATTAAGGTAGAGGCCGCCACAGACATGAAAACAGCTATGTGCAGTCTCATTCAAGGTACTGACTCTTTGGACACGTCATCTGATGACAACATTTTGGACACGTCTTCATGCACAATAATGGCCTCCAAGGTTGATTCTAAAATGCGTATCCCTATTAAAATGGGAATCACAGCTTCTATTACTGTGAAAAAAGATACTGATATTATGGAATCGACCGGTTCTAAAGATGAGACTTCAAAGACTCTAGAACACACAAGTCTAGAAATGCACAGAGAAAGTCCATCTGGCAGAAAGAAAGACACCTCAAGCCAATTAGGACAAAAACAGTTTGTAACAGACAACTCTAATAACAACAATAATCTTGAGCCCTCTAACATTCAGGCCAACTACATTGAGTGTGGCAGCGTAGTATTTAATTTGCAATCATCTTCGGAACCCACACTTCAGCAAGTGAGTAGGATAGATGCTTTTTTCTGTGGAGATTCAGAGAAAGTTGAAGAGAATAGTGTGAAATGTGACCAAGCAAAAACTAATGAAGCCAAGCGAACTGCAGTAAAGCAGCCAAAGTCCAGGCTGCCGATTAAGGCACCCGGCACATCATTACGTACACAAAACGCAGTGGTGGGGAAGCAGAAGCTGCAGAAGCATGCAGACAAACCAGAGGCCAGGAAGAGAGTAGATCATGGTGCCGCTTTGCTACCAAAATCTAGAATTCCTATAAAAGCAGTCAAAAGGCGGGATTCAAATCCCGCTTTATTAGCGAAAAGCACGTCACAATCAGGGAAGTCAGAGAAAGGAAAACCAAGACAGTTACTCTCCAGACTCCCAGTAAAAGACAGGGCCAGTACCGAGAGCAGTTCAGCTAGCAAGGCAGGTAGAGGACATTTGATTGAGGTCTCCAAACGCTCCGCTGATCGCTTTAAAGGTGCTAGTAGGGACGCATTAAAACCGGTGGACCGCATTTCCGACGAAGAGAAACGGAAGCGGTCAGAATTGTCCGAGGATGAAGACAGCACGTCAAGAAACACCTCACTGTCAGAAGCATCTCAACCGTCTTTTACATCGAGGTCTGCTAGGTCCGCTGAGGCAGCGCCCGTAAAGGCAAAGGTTGAACAGGCCAGCAGTGAGAGGAGGAGGAGGAGTAGGAGGACTGGTGACAATGGAGGCAGTCAGGTTGCTGGGCCCCACGTGGCTCCCGTCGTGGAGATCAAGCCTAGTTTGTAAAACTTTCAACTTGTTGATCTTAGTGCATGAGCCGTTGTGTTTGCCTGTGGCGTGACTTAATTGTCATTCTGTCATTGTCATCTCTGTGTTACTGTCCTATCAGATTCCGACCTTCTTGAGTAGTAGTCCGTTACTGCCGCATGCTAGACTGATTGGTGCACTAGAGAGCCAGATAGCCCTCTGTGGAGGGCAAATCGAGTCTGTGTTGTTGTAACTAGTGACAGAATTGTTTTTGATTTACACAGACCTGCCACATTAGCGCAAAACACAGATCGTCCGCATGTTTCGGTTTTTTTTTTCCCAATTCAATCTTTCCTACACCAAGTTCTATAGATTTAGAAGTATTGCAAACATCGATTATTGTTTTTGTATTCTCTGTTTTGTTTTTGTTCAATTCTTCTTATGTCAGGAGTTGCCTGTATAGTTTGTTAGGATACATGATCACATATCTAACCTCAGTACCAGTGACTAGTTAACAATCTGTTGTCTTCAGTGAAATGACTGATGCCCCTTTTCTTGCCATTTTAATTCAGATAGATGCTACTCTTTGATCTGAAATTTTAGATGTTGAAAGCTGATTTTCTGAAGTTTATCAAATTGATCATTTTTTGGCCAGAAAAGGGTTCAGTCTCTTCTTTATCCATTCTATCACTAAGCAACAAGATATTAACATGTTATATTCTACACAAAGGTCCTCAAAGTCCCTGTGAGCGGACTGACCTGCGGATGGCCATAGTAGCTGACCATCTGGGCCTGAGCTGGACTGGTAAGAAGCAAACACTCAGTGCCAATCAGAGGGTCTGACTGGAAACACATACACTTGTATTTCCATAAAGAATACTGCAATTCCGTACAGCTCTGAGGCACACACAATCAAAAATGAAAGGAATAAAACAGGAAATTTAAGTGTGCTAATCTCAGAGTTTCTTGCTGTTTAGTCCTGCCACCCTGTGATTGATCAGATCTATCCTTTCCCATCTATATCCGCCCCCACACCAAAGAATGCAACCAAGCTATCCATACATAGGTTGTGAGTGTGCAAATACTACCAGTTTTAATGGTGTATTTGTAATAAGGCATAATATGTCTGCCATTTCTATTAGAGGATGTTCTTCCCTATCTGACAAATAGCTTCACAAATTTTCATCCAGGTTTTGTTGGAGATTATGGTCATTCATTCCTAACCCTAAGCCTAAGCACTGGGAGCGTGTTCTGGAAGGGTCGAATCATCCACCTTTTATGCGTTTCAGAGCTGGCTAGGGAAATGGACTTCTCTGTTGATGAAATAAATCGCATTCGAGTGGAAAACCCCAACTCGTTAACAGCACAGAGCTTCATGCTCTTAAAGAAATGGGTTGGCAGAGATGGTAAAAATGCTACAAGTGAGTATTTTTGATGAAGATTATGAGATGTAATTCCTGTTTTTAAGCGGAATTTAGCTACATGTGACTTAGATAGATGCAGAGCCCTCATGCATTTATGTGTTTGAGTTTATATCCTGTATAAGCGTTATATGTAATTATTGACCAATTCAGTATGTTTGCCTGAGATCCTACATCCATCTTCCTCTTTAATGTTGCTCTTATCTTTTAGCTTTGTTGCTTCCGTCTCATAGCTACAGTAAGATTGCAATAATATAAATGCCAACTGAAATTTTAAATACAAGTGTGCTTTTTATCATGACTGCTGTTGTGTAATGTTTGTTTCTGTTTGTCCTCTTTCAGCGGATGCCTTAACTGCAGTGCTGACTAAGATTAATCGGATGGATATTGTAACCCTGCTGGAAGGGCCAATATTTGACTATGGTAACATTTCAGGCACAAGATGTTTTGCAGATGATAGCACTGTTGGCCGGGATCAGGCTGATGGTAAAGTTTAGCCCCATCTAGCTGACCTTTATCTTTTCTTTCTATTTCTATATCTCTTTTAAAACTGTCCATAACTGCGAACTTTGATTGGGGAAAAAAAAAAATGAGATGTTATTTTGGACACCAATCGGACATTTCCTCTTCAATTTCGAGCCACACTTTTCCCTCCTGATTCTGTCTACTGACTCTTCCAAGCATGGACAGCCTGTGTTTAATCAGAATGACACTAACAAACATACTTTTGGACATGTCATTGAGATCGCAGTTTTGTAGAGAGACATTCAGCCACAGTTGTTTTCCAGCGGTGACTTGGTTTACATCAAAGCTTTGACTTACCCACCCAGCATTGGTAGGGAGGGTACCTCAAGTCAATTTCAAAATCCCCTGACAAATAAAATTGCCCACAGGTAGTCAGACACAGACAGACAGACATATGTACGTACACATGTGCATAATTTATTTGACAAAAAGGTGAATTAAAGCTTTGATTTAATCCACATCTATTTTTGGTTCAGTAATACTTTTGTGTATTTGTATATACCATTCTATACATATTTGATTTTTGTTATGTATACCACTGTTTCCCAACCCGATCCTCAGGGACCCCTAGATAGTCCACGTTTTTTTGCTCCCTCCCAGCTCCCGGTGAAGGAGCAGAAATGTTTACTTTCTGGGGGTCCCTGAGGACCAGGCTGGGAAACATTGATATGTACATAACGTTATCTGTCATACGTGATAGTTAGCTCTGTCTTGTAGGCCAGATACTATGCATTGCAGTTATGCTTCTCGCTACTGTAAGGTACTTTACTGAATTTGGTTATAGCATGAAAACGTGATAACAATAAGATTAACTTGTTTACATCTGAATTGGTACTTCATGTCTATGTAACACACTGACCTCCTGGCATGCAAGATTGCTCTTCCTTTAAATGGCATAGAAATCCTCTATTGGGTGAACAGGGCCTGCTGTGTCTCCTATCTTGATGGCATGGCTGTTGCTAGCAGAGGGACGGCTGCTTGTCCTGCTCCCCTCGTCTTTCCTTTCCTGCTTCCTCTGAACCTTCCTGGTTAGAATGCTTTCTCTGCAAAACCCAAAATCTGCGCCTGCTCTCCCCGCATCATGCTGAGCGTTACCCCCGCTGCCGTTTCCACACTCCAGTGGAAAGCGCTTCGCCAGCCATGACCAACCTTTTTCCCCGTCCGGCTGGCTCTGAAGCACCGCCCTCTTGATCTTTTTGCTGGCTCCGCCCACAGCTCTCACCATAGATACTTCGTCAAAAACAGCTTGACATTGTGCCGTTTTGTTTCTTTTCCTTGTTTTCCCATCTTTTCACAAAACACTTGCCAGTCCCTGTCTCTCATTGTCCATCATTCCCATCCTCCCCACACCCGTCCTCTTTCACCCCCATATTTCCCTCTGCTTCACTCTACCCGCATTCTGGTCCATCCATCTGAGAAACATACATTTAGACTTTGCTCATCTGTCCTGTTCCTTCATTCTAAATTCTGTGCATCTCAAAACACATCCACATCCTTTGCCTCACGTTTGAACTGAGTCATGAGTGAGAAAGAGCTCCCGCTCTCTCTGGACTAAAAGCCGCCATGATTAATACGAGCCGTCTCTTTAAAAGAACTACAGTTTCTGAAAACTTAATGCATCCCTCATGAATAATAACTTGAGGACAATCTTTAATAAGCACAAGGCAGGCTAAAAAGCATCCCGCTACGTTTGAGCACGCTTGGGGTAAGCTGTGCTGCGGTTTGCTGTGGTTTGAGGCGGCTCAATGCTGATATGTATGCATGTGATGTCATCCCCCCCCCCTCCATTTCTTATGTTGCTCCATAACATTGACACGCGGCATTGCATAGTCCCTGTGACACAACGCTCCACTTTGGCCCAACTGTGTTATTTCACCCAGGTTACGACAACATTGAATTGGACCTGCGGACTCCTGTGGAGTTGAACTATGAGCCTCCCACTCCGCTTCGGCACGATGATTTCTTTGGCGACGAGCCTAGCGTAGACTCTCTGGGTAGAAGCGTCTGTAGACCCAGCAATCTGTCGCTACCATCCCCCCTCACCCCCGCCGCCAGCCCCCCCGCCGACACAGACCCCCCGACCGTCACTGCCGAAGACTCCTCCATAGGTCGCCTATGCGTCAAGGGCCAAGACGAAGAGTCCCCCGAAGACGACGAAGAGCACGTCTACGACTCGTCTTCTCCTGCGCTTCACGAGACCTTGCGGGTGGTGGAAGAAGATACTTCTTTGGAGCGAGAGCCGCACAAGGGCGACTCTAGTGCCCTAGCTGCCGGGCCTCATGCAGTGAGAGCAAGCAGGGAGTTGGGTTCTGAAGAGGAAATGGCACAGATGAAAATGAAGTCCCAATTGGAAGATGTTAAACCGAAGGAAGGTTCAGAGGGCGTGGAAATGACAGAGGAGAGGGTGCAGGCCATTCTCTCTGAGGTCAAACAGACAGAAAAGGATATATCTTCACTTACAGGTTTGCAAACTGAGACCTCAAGTGCAAACGTGGAGTCGACCACCCCAGGTCGCAATCTGAGCTCTGACTTGGCCAACCAGCAGGAAAACAGGTAGAACTAAGTCACAGTCCCTAAATCTGTTGCCTCATTTCGTTGCCGTTTCTCATGTTAAAGTCCGCGGCGCTTGACTAACCGTTCGCTGCTTTGATGTCGCCCCGTAGCCAAGCGAACTACAGCGACTCCATTACCTTACCCTCCAAAGGACAAGAAGGGAAGCCAACACAAAATGGCGAGCATCCGGCCCTCGCGGCTCCAGCTGGCGAGCTCCCCGCGGCACTCGGCTCTGCCAACGGCCAGGCCCATGCGGACGCCGTGAAGCAGAAGGTGGCGCAAGCTCCCGCGGGCTTCGAGGGTGAGGACAACCCCACCTCAGAGAGCAGCAAGGACGACGAAACCGTCTTGCCGGAGCTGAGAATACAGGTAAGGTTCAGGAATTGCTACCTGTTAGCAACAAGCGTTCTAAGCTGGTTTCGTTGTTTTTTGCACTCGGCCTCTTACCGACAGGTGCTGCAGAGGCGCATATCCCAGGAGAAAAGCTTTTTCGTGTTACTTATTATGAGGTCCTTTTATGTGCCATTAAACTGTCAAGATGTAATTAAATTGGAAGTAATAATGGCATTCCCTTCAGAAGGCGCGTTAAAAAATTAAACTTTATAGTTCTGATCCTCCCATGAAAGCCCATCCTGAAAGCTCTGGAGAGCGATGTCGAACAGGTTCCGGAATCTTGCCCATAATCCTTCACGAGGTTTTTGTCGTCATCGGCGACTGCCGCGTAGCGTTGAAATGTGACCTGACGCAACTTTTGTCAGGAGAGCAGAAGTAGCGAGTTTGACACGGATGAAGAAGAAACTGTCACCACCAGGGTAATTCGGCGACGGGTGATTTTGAAGGTATCCAGTTTGTGAGCTCCTGCCCCAAATCCCACTGTCCGAGTGTTATGTATGTAGTGTAGTATGGTCGGTTTGCTGTGAAGTGGGCCGTGCGTTGCGACCATACGCTTGGTGTGATGCGTGTTATGTGCTCTGGTAGCTCTTTATCTCAGCCCACTGGCATGATTACAGCTCGCCACATCTATTAGGTTTAATAAGCCTCTTTCTCACTGGCTTATCTTCTCCTGCACCATGAAGACACAGGCACTGTTGTGTCTTCCATCTGTGCTGGAAATGCGCAAGTAGTGTGTTTCGCTTTGCATTTTTTCACGTCTGTTGGGTGTGCAAAAAAATATACTCCAGCATCCATGAAATGAGGAGGTTCCTGGAACTGTGGAGATCCAATGAACTAAATAAGCTTTCAAAAAGTACCGCAGGACAGTATTCCTGGTCTGTAATTACATTTTATGATACTTTTTTGCCCACCCTTGGCTTGTGTTGTACTACATACCTTCTAGCAATGGAATTTAAGATCCCCATTTTTATGAAGTCCGTCTCCTTTAGAAATTACCAGGAACTTCGGACAAACACATATTGGCCCATATAAATTCAGAATAACCACAGCTCTGGAAAAAAAATGAGAGACCAATTTATACTTTGAAAAAATCATGCATTTTTAAATCCTGGCTTAATCATGGTTTAATCCTGGTTTAATCCTGGTTTAATCATGGTTCTGCTGGCAGAAGGCTACACAAACAGCTAAACAGCAGTACACAAGAACAA
>JAABNY020000040.1:10517045-10538791 GCA_015164015.2 Brevimyrus niger | reverse complement strand
TAGGATAGTGTATGCGTTAATCTGCCCCTGGGGGTGACTCAGCCTATCCTCAGTCAGGGGTACACCCAGGACAGGATTCCAAACATTTGTATGTAACACTTAAATGATGCCATTTAACCTCACGTATACAAGACCAAACCTCTAGCTTGAAATGATTCCAGACATTTTTCTGCATTACTGCTTACGGCCAAATGGTTCCTTCATGTGTCATAGCAGAAGTTATTTTAAGGTATCCTTGCTCTATATTCCAGAGAAACCTGTAAAACGCAAACCATATTTGCTATATTTACATACTGTTAAAAGGCAAAATGTACAGACACATTTAATCTTATACTTGAAATATAAACGCCAGTGTGAACAAAAGAAATAAAGGGATATGAATGCCTGAACATCCCAGCCTGTCCCAGAGACTGCAGGTATAAGGCAGGGAACAACCCAGGATGGTGCGATAACTTCACAAAGAAGACTATTTCTCACATAAGATGCTAAATGCTTAATAAAGTCATTAAATCGCTGGAATTATATTATTGCTCATCACGTTTTTAAAAACCGCTGTTTTCCATCTCACACCACAGCCTTTTGGCATATTTTTACAGTATTATCCAGCACATTCAACTAAAAATCTGTCATCTCCACAGCTGCCTTTTTAATGAGAAGTAATTTCAACAATTAGATGTACAAATTACCGCAACAAATCCCACATTTAAAAAAATTAATTTAGTTTTCGCTAGATATGAGGACGGTACCAAATACAACAATATTCATCATCAGTCTGCATGTGACCCGTGACCAACGACGCCCATCAGGACACATCTGAGTTTCCAGCTCTTTACCCGCTGGGTGGCGCTCCTCTGCCGCACAGATGCAGTTCCCCTGTGATACCCGCGGAGTCGCTCTCCGCGCAGCTCTCCCCCTCCCACCCCCAGGTCCCTGCCAGACTTGAATCATTGCGCCCTCGCGCTCAATCACTCGGCGATCATGGCGGACAGCGCGAGCGAGAGCGATACGGATGGGGCCGGGAGCAGCATGGCCGTTCCGCAGTGCTCGTCCTCGTCAGCCTCCGGCAAGCCAGGCATCGTCATCTCGCCGTTTCGCCTGGAGGAGCTGACCAACCGGCTGGCCTCGCTGCAGCAGGAGAACAAGGTGCTGAAGATCGAGCTGGAGACGTTCAAGCTGAAGTGCAAGGCGCTGCAGGAGGAGAACCGGGACCTGCGGAAGGCCAGCGTCACCATTGTGAGTAGGGGCCGTGCGGCGATGATTTACCTACCCGGAGTGTCTCCAACACGCAGCCACACAGACGCGGGCTTCTTTATGCGCTTATTCCGTACGCTTATGTGGAGGCCGGAGTTGATTCTGGGCGTTTAAGTCGCAGGTAGCGGTTCCCTTTCACCGTAAACAGGCCCTCCGCGGTGCCCTCGGAGTTTCCCAGCCGCACGGCGCCTACGCTCGTCTCGCCTGGCCGCTGCAACTCTCGGCAGCCGCCCGGAAGGCTTCTCCCTCGCGGAGAACCGTCTTCGTTGAAACGCTTGACTCTGGATGGCGTCCGTCTGTCGGGCTAACGGGCGAATAACGGAGTACCGTAAGCCGCAAGCCCGTCGGGGTGATTAGCCAGTTAGCATGGTAAGCTAGCGAAGCTGCAGGGCGCCGGCCACTATCCACGGCTTCCCGGGGGCCTCGGCGCTGGGGGCGCACTCAGGTATGCGGCCCTGGCCCCTGGCCCCGAATCGTTGCATAGTACGGACACGTAGACCGCTGACAGCCGTGGGCCCGTCACCTGGCTGCCTGCAGGTCCCGCTACCCGTCCAGCTAACGGGCTCCAGCCGGGTCGTTTGGTCGAGTCTGCGGACAATAGCACGTCTTACCGCCGGGCTCCTTCTCCGCGGTCTTGCCGTGTTAGTCAGAGCGTCGCGGATATTTAATATCTTAAACATGAATAATATCATTTGATAGGTATGAGTTGCGTTTCTTTTTTGGGCAGCGGGGGCGGAAAGATGAAACGGTGACCGTGGCCTGTCCCAAAGTTACCCCTGTTAGACAGTACAGGTGGACACCTTACCCAGTATATCTATACCCCAGTAGTGTTTTGGCACCTTTTGCAATATGTCAAGTTCCCAGTAGTACACCTACAGTTTTGGCATCTTTTCCAATATGTCAATACCTCAGTAATGTACCTGCAGTTTTGGCTCTTTACCCAGTATACTGGCATTCCATTGCCATGTGTTTTGCCACATGGCGACTGATTTTCCAACACCATTGGATGGCTTCGTTGCTTCGTTGACATTAAAGCATCACAGGGCTTTTCATAAGGTCACTGGTGTCACCCATAAGTATGATCCTGCTAGCCTGGACTTTGAAAAATGCATGCCTTAGTCCCAGTGTTGCTGGAAGTGCATGTAAGGTCACCAAACCACTTGGGCATTCTCCTGCACCCCACACGAGATTGTAGGATCTTTTTAATTCCCCAGTGATGCATTAAAATACTGCATTAGGGGGTGGTGATCAGTGTGCATGGGATGTGTGAACCTTAAACCGGTGGTTTTGCAGTGAAGTTTACACACCACCAGCTGTTGGTACGTGATGAAGCAAACGAGGGTAGATATTGGTTTGTAGGGGCTTTGAGTCATTGAGGTGTCTGAGATTGACCATCTGGAATCACTGTCTTTTTACTTTGAAGTGTAGCAAGTATTCATTGTGAACAAAGGCTGGCTGTCATAACAAAGAAGTCTGGTGGATGCCAACTCCGTCTTCGTCAGCCGCTGAAACGCTTCCATTGTGTGTGTGTGTGTGTGTGTGTGTGTGTGTGTGTGTGTGTGTGAGAGAGAGAGAGAGAGAGAGCGTGCTTGCATGCATGCGCATGCAGACGAATGGACGGACAGCTTGAGCGATTGTGACAGCCAGAGAAGGGTATTGGTCTATGCACACATTGTACTTGCCTGTCTACTCAATAGAATTTCCCTTGGGATCGAAGTTTGTCTTACTTGAGTGGACGTCACCTTTTTTTTAAAAATTTTGCCTGGAAGCAGACTTGCCGGCCAGCTTGCTGAACACACACGGATCTCACAGAGGGAGTCTCCTCTTGCACGCCCTGCACCCTACACCCTGAAAAATAAACAGTACACTTATTAATCGTGCTCATGGCTGCTGAGGTGAAGGGCTTACCTTAACGTGAATCTGTCAGCTTCTAATCCATGATCGGTTCATTTGTTTCTTTTTCCACTAAAGTATTACGCAGAATGTTTGTGGCTATGTCCAAAAATGATCAGGTTAAACAATTTACTTTATTTTTTTAAATCAAAAATTGCTCAGTGCACTGTTACATCTTGCCTTCCCCCTATGATTGTGTTTGGGCCTGCGTCTCTCATGGGTCGCCTCATTGTCAGCTGGTGTATTTGGAGGCCAGTGCTTAAGAACACAGCACCTGCATTTTAATGAAGCACTTGTCATCCCCGATAACGAGCTGCGTGACATTCTTTCTCCACTCATCCTCTCGTTTTGTGATGACACAGTCTGAGCTCCCTAATGTGTTTGTTTCCTGTTTATTTGGGCAATTCCAGTTGCGCACTGAATCTTTGTGAAGTCGAGGTTTTTTCCTGAATAATCGAATACATAAATTAGATGCACTTGGATGTCTAACAATGTCTTTCAGTATCCTGCAGAACATACTGTACTTACAATTTTGTGCAGTTCAGTTTTTAGGATTTTACATGGGAAATACCATACCTTTTAGCTTATTTATCAGTAGAGTTAATTTCCTCTCTAATATAACAAAATCAACATTGTTTTTAATGTATTGTTTTATGTATTTTAATGTATGTATTTTTTATAGTATTTTTTGCTAATAATACTGCATAGAATTATGGTTTGCCAGTTGGGCTTTTATTTGTGGATTTATATTCTAGGAGAAGGAAACCTTTTAGAAAGTGTTATGAAACTTGGTGCTAAATACCACTTAAACCTAATTGAATCGAATCTTCAGATTGTATCCTTTCACAGGAAGAAATGAGGTTGCCGCTCTTGTCGTGTCTGCATGGTCGTGGAAGCGTCTTTGGAAGGAATGCTGGTGTGTCATTGCTTCTGTGTCTTCCCAGTCTGCTTCATTGTGTCCCATTAAAAATCGCTGCAGCTGGTGCACTCTGCCATGCAGATACTGCACTTTCCCTTGTGGTTGTGACCCTTTATTCCTGGATGTAATTCTTTCCTCCCGCTCGTACGTGTCCTTTATGTATCTATTCCATTGTGAAATGCAAAGAACCGAAGTCCCTGGTGGGGTTTGAGTACCCTGTTTTCTGGCAGCTTGCCTATGGACGTTGGCTTGGATATCCCACATAGCTACAAGGAAAGTAGAGAGATGCTCACCAGAAAAAAGTATTTGTGGTGTTATTGGCTTGAATCCGTCATGGGGACAGAGTTTAGGAACAGAGGGACGGCTGCTTGAGTCCAGTAAAGGATAACGAGGGTAACTGAAGGTTTCTGTCCAAGAGGTTTAATTTTCACCGCCTAAATGGTGTGGCAGTGAGGACCCGCTTTATTTTCTCCTCGACTGTGAGATCGCGGTGGGATTGGCTTCCGCCACGCTCAGCGTGACTCGAGCCCAGGGCTCTACCTGCGCCTGGTCTTCAAAGAAAGGCTTTGCCACCAAGTTGGAAATCTTTTCCAGTGCCTGTTGCTTTGGTCCAGCCCATTCTCAGAAGTGGTGAGTCAAGGGTAGATGCTTTATTTAAAGCTTAAGGTCATTTCTGCAGTGAGTATCAGATATACAGGCTTGGGCTGTGCATTTGATAGAACACAGCCATCCCATAATGGCTTTGCCCTTGTTTGTACTGAACATTAATTGTATCTGTACTAAAGGCACATCCATTGGTTTGAGAATTGCAAAGTTTTTTAATGTTTTTTTTTTTTTTTTACATGCCAACACTTAAGGGACATCAGTACTTTTTGTTTTGGAATGTGACTGTTCTTAAGTAATTCATATTTCCGATATGTGGATGTGGCATAGAAGGTTTTAAGGTGGAAATCATGGTTTATATATGTGAAACAGAGAAAATGATTTAATAATCCACTGAACAGAAAGTAGTCCACTGGATACCTTTATCGCACACAAATCAGGCTTTTGCACTAGAGTTGGACATTTGCAGAATATATTTTCTAGAGAAAAAGGTTTAGGCAAAACACAGGATTGTGTGACATTTGAACCGTTGTGTTGGCCACTGACGCGGAAGCGGTTTTTTGTTTAATTAAACAGCAAGCGCGGGCAGAACAAGAAGAGGAATTCATCAGCAACACCCTGTTTAAGAAGATCCAGGCTCTACAGAAAGAGAAGGAAACTCTCGCTGTCAACTATGAGAAGGAGGAGGAGTTCCTCACCAACGAGCTGTCCCGAAAGCTCATGCAGGTGAGTGCCCGGCTTCCGGCTTTGGGTAGTCTGTTTTTCAGAAGACAACAGGTAGGAGCGTTCAAGACAGTTAAATGGTGAATTCATGGACTGAGGTGCTGCCCCCTACTCAGCATTCAAAAGCGGGGTGTTCCATGAAGCAGGATTTCTCAGTTATCTGGGTTAACTTAAGCTAGAAGTAATGATCGTCCAATAAGAGTTTAGTTAAGGAGCATTCCTTCTGGAAGTCATGGCTTCTAGCATAAGTTAACCCAGCTAGCTGAAGTCCTGCTTTATGGAACAACCTCCCGGTCTTTCGGTAAAAGTGCTCGTCTTGATGAACAGTGTCAAGCTGAGCTCACTTGTGATGTGGTGAAATATGTTTAATGTGCATACAGCAAAATCAGATGTTTTTCCTCATTGTCACTTGTGAAACTAAGCAGGATTGGGAGCCCAGTACAGAGTGTCAAGTGAGTTCAATGAGGGCAGGTCATCTAATAAAAATAGATTCCTAGTACAATAAGTACACAATTTTAAAATGCTTTTTCATGCTTCAAACAAAGCCGCAGTTAGCCTCCTACTGCTGAGGGGAGGGGGGTTATCTTTCAAGCCGTTTATAACTGTTGGATTGGCTTTTTTTTTCCCGTCGTTACTTCCAGTTGCAACATGAGAAAGCAGAGCTGGAGCAGCACCTGGAGCAAGAGCAGGAGTTCCAGGTGAACAAGCTGATGAAGAAGATTAAAAAGCTGGAGAACGACACCATCTCCAAGCAGCTGACGCTGGAGCAGGTCGGCCCTCCCGCGATCCAGCTGCAGTCTCCCGCAGCCCCTGTTGCTCTGTTTTTTAACCATGTTTGCCTCGCGCTGTCTTTCTGACGCACTCTATCCGGTCGTCTGCCGAGTCCCGGCGGGGAGGCCGGCGAGCTGTCAGGTTTGGAAATTGACTCTAGACGGCCGCTTGGTCTCTCTGAATGTCTCCAGCTCAGACGCGAGAAGATCGACCTGGAGAACACCTTGGAGCAGGAACAGGAGGCTCTCGTCAACCGACTCTGGAAGAGGATGGACAAGCTGGAAGCCGAGAAGAGGTCTGTGTTCAAGGTCGCGCCGCTCATCGCACTCGTTCGCATTCGGCGTTTCCAGCTGTTTCCAGTTTATTTGATGCGCTGGTTCACTGGAACGGCTTCCTCCATAACGTGAATCTTTCTGAAGTCTTTAATTTGTATAAATGTCAGTCTGCCGGTTCTTTCAGGAGAATTCCGTGTGAATGAAGGATTCAAACCCACGTCGTGGAAAGCCGCCACAAGGTCGTGGGATTCGGTTAGCTGGAAAATCCAAAATCGGCCTCTCTCTCCCTCTCTCTCTCTCTCTCTCTGATACTGCAGGATCCTGCAGGAGAAACTGGACCAGCCGGTGTCCGCCCCGCCGTCCCCGAGGGACATATCCATGGAGATCGACTCCCCGGAAAACATGATGCGGCACATCCGGTTCCTGAAGAACGAGGTGGAACGGCTGAAGAAGAACCTGCGCACCGCCGAACTGCAGCGTGCGTAGCAGCGGCCGGGACGTCGCGTCCGCGTTTCCGTGGAAACTCCGTAACCTTGTCGATTCGCACTTCCTAAAATAGGCCATGGAAAAACTTAACGTCAGTCTTATAAGTCAACTTTTCCCTTTATTTAAATGGGAATGTGTTGTGGCAGTCCTGCCGCTACTCTCAGTCGCCACTAGATGGAACTACGACACTGGCCGATTTCACGCGGTCGCATGCGGCAGAGAGCCTGATGGAATCCTGAGAGTGGTTTCCTTACCAGACGGGACGTTCATGTGGCTGTTCTCTTGTGGCTCTCGGAAAACCGTATTGGGCTTGGCGACGCGCGGCCCTTCCCAAGCCTGGCTGGGCTCTAGCTGCGCGTGTGTTTGTGCGTGTGGCTTTTGGGGGCCTTATCGCTGTGTGGGGCCCTTGTCTCCCTAAAGACACGGAGAAGCGGGCCCAGTACATCGAAGAGGAGCGGCACATGCGCGAGGAGAACATCCGTCTGCAGAGGAAGCTGCAGCGGGAGATGGAGCGGCGTGAGGCTCTGTGCCGGCAGCTGTCCGAGAGCGAGTCCAGCCTGGAGATGGACGACGAGAGGTACGGCGGCCCGGACGGGGCCCGCGCTGCCCGGAATGTCCCCCCCCGAAACTGTAATCTCATCCCGCTGATGCCTTTGAGCTGGCAGGGGAAATTCTGGTGGAAGCATCATTCTTTTTGTTAGACTTTCAGCTGGTGTCCAGCACTGCACACTGTATACAGTAAGGGTCTGAATACAGTGGAGGGGGGGGGGGGGGGTATAGGGATTAAACCCTTTTCAATTGGACTAATTTGGTGGGTTGCCAACTATAGAAATAAAATGAAATGCCCAAATATCAGCAAATTGGTCATGTTCAGCTGGATCTGGTCTGCAGTGGACTTGCTATCATGAGTGAGACTCCTGGGGTCTTAGAGCTGCCTGAACTAGCTGTGTGCATAATTTGTAGTGTATTATTTTGAAGGTATTGCCAGTGTTTTTGCATAACCGATGTAATGGCCAGTGCAGACTTGTTAAAGCTGCCGTTCTGTCGTTCGGAGAGGGGGGGGGGAACACGGACAGGGTTGGGTGTTTCGCAGAAGCGGCCCATTGGTCCAGCTGGCCTCACCTTTTTTCCCGTAGGTACTTCAATGAGATGTCTGCACAAGGTCTCCGTCCGCGGACGGTGTCAAGTCCGATCCCATACACGCCCTCTCCAAGTTCAAGCCGGCCCATATCGCCGGGTATGTAAACAAAATATTTAAAAAGTATAAGAATTTCTACTTTCCAGGTTGTTTTTTTGCCCTTGCAGTGCCTAGCTGCTAGCTGTTTTTTATGTTAATTTTTTTTTAATCAAAGTCAGCAAATTTAGACATTTTCAGCAGTTCCAGTCACATGGTGATATAGTGTTGGAGAGCAGATTCTTTGTTTTGGCTTAAAGTTGTTCTTGATTTATTCCGTTTGTCTTCCTCCTTCATGCATGGGGACACTCACTGTCATTTAAAAATCCTTCTGGCTGAAGCAGCAGCAGTTCACCATCTTGTTTTTATTTTAATCTGGCTTTCACTGAAACATTCACTTTCTTGCCCCCCCCGGTGCGTAATTGCATCAAATAATGCTTGTTTTGTGCATGCAAAGATTCCCAATAGCATTGTGCCTTTGGAACTAACTTTTACCTTGTCAAGGCCCCATGGGTTCATGGGAAATTGAGTCCCATATAGAGGGTAACTTTGAAGTATGAAATGACAATAAAACGCAGCTGCAGCGGCACTGACAATGAGCTAAGCCCTGACATTAGTGCAGTATCATCTTCTGTCTGCTCACTGTGCTTCCGATAGATTTCCAGATACAAAATGTTTAAAGGAGAGAGAGGCAACTTAAATGATTTCAACATCGCGCACTTCAGGTTCATATTCACGTTATGTGTAGCACCTGGTAGAGAACACTTGCATTGTCATTTCTGTGGCGTCGTTTTATTATTCAAATTCGCCAAGATGGCATTCCAGTTAAGCTTTGAGCAGATGGATAGTGATACAGTATATATTTTGAGTTTATTCTATATCGCGAGGGTCATTCTAGGCTATCAGGACATCAAGTTCATGCGGTTGCTTGTGAAATACGCACCCCTCAACCTCACTAGATACGTTTAATTGTTAAACATCAACTAATATTTATTACATAATTACTACAAACTTTACACTGCTATCTAGCAGGTGTACTTGTACTGTGGAGTTCCATTTTCTGTTTCATCTTGTAGTTAAGCATTTGGGCCACTCGGAATTGTACTTTTGGTTATTTATCGCCCATAGAAAGTACATTGTTACTCATTTATACACTGTACACTCAGTCTGTCAGGCCATCTTGATGTCACATGACCGCGTGCTGATGTCACATGACCGCGTGCTGATGTCACATGACTGCGTGCTGATGTCACAGGCCACTTTGCTGCCTGCTGCACCTCCCCGAGCATCTGGACCATCAGCCAAAAATGTGTCCTAAAGTTTTGTGCCGGAGTATTTCTGCACGTCTAATTTTGCCACCTCAGTTTCACAGGATACAAAAATAACTTTCAGACAGGGGCTGATGACGGTGTGGGTCGCGGCCCGCCGCGTCGGAGCGGTGGCATGCTCGCGGCCCGCTGGGCGGCCATGGTTTTTTTTTTCACGTCCGCTTCCATCCCTTCCAGGGCTGTCGTATGCGCCTCACGCGGTCGGCTTCACCCCCCCGGCCACGCTCACGAGGGCCGGCATGCCTTATTACAACCCACCTGGTCTCCACGTGCACGTGGGCTCCTCGCACGGCGTGGCGGTAAGTTCCCCCCTCGGTATGTTCTCCCACCCGGGAGCGTACGATCGCAAGGAGGGTCACATTCTCGAGTGGTCTGGTCTCTTGGAATCTCCCGGAGGTACCAGGGTTTCATTAGAGGAATACAGATTAAAATATGTCTGTTACTTAGTTTTTGCTTCTGGACTGTGATATCTTGTGTGTCTGACTGAGCTGGAAGTTGCCTTCACTGAACTCATCAATGACGCCTCCAAGATTTGAGGCTACTGGAGGAAGTCGGAGAGCCATGGGCCCCCCCCCAGGGAAACCATCCTGCTCGTTTGCAGAACTTCTGTCTCTTGTGCTCCCCCCAGAGGCCATCTCCAAGGAGGAGCAACAGCCCCGATAAGTTCAAGCGTCCCACACCTCCGCCCTCCCCCAACACGCAGCCCGGGACTCAGCCGCCGCCCCCCCCGCCGCCACCGGCGCAGCCTGCGCCCAACCAGCCCCTCATGTCCCAGGCGGCTGCCACTTCACAGCCTCCGTTGCAGCAGTAGTGCATGGGCTCTGCAGCTTCAGCCAGAGTGGACTTGACAGAGCGCGTTACTAAAAGCCAAAGGCTTACCTTACAAGTATGGAGTTGACTTACTTGCACTGAGATTACATAAGTTTCACTGTTAACTGTGTTGTAAATGTTTGTTTAGAATGCAGCCGGTGTTGTGGCGCTACAACACTAAACCTAACAACATTCTTGTCAGTGCTTACTGGAACAACGCGTGTTTGGTATATATATAAAAATATATAAATATAATTATTATTATTATTTTCCCCCTTGGTCTGAAACATTTCCTGCTCGGTCTACAATATGGTATTGCAATGAAAAGTTCTAATGCTGAATCTCAATGGCTTTTAACTTTCATTTGGGGGGGGGGGAAAGGGAACCTATATCTCTCTTCAGCTTGGCTTGACGGCGGAAGTGGTGAAGCGTCCGTGTTTGAAGGACTTGTAAGGTTATTTCGTATTTTCCCGAGCACTGTTGGCATTGGCATTGGCGCTACATGCACAAAGGTACTGAGAAAGCTGACTATAAGCAGTGATTACAATGTACAATCGCTTCCTGTCCGAGACTTTGGGCTGAAGTGTGACTTTGGCGTTTGCTTGGCGTTTCCTGTTGGAGAAACACATCGCCGTTCTCTGTACAAATATGCCACAAAATTCAGATCAAGTGAAAGGTACTGAAGATTAATGTTTATTTTTTTTGGGGGGGGGGAGTAACGTACATAATTGATTTCTGTTGTGTGTTTTAATTGAGGAATCTTCCAGAACAATGCAGGTGATTATAGAGGGTTAGTCCTCCAGTGGGTTTCGATGTCTGGAGAGGGATGCTGTCGTTTTGCGTAGGTTTGTCTTCATGGTCAGAATCACACTCTGAATGGACGAGCACACTAATGCTTTGTGTCGGAATTTAAACCAGTTCGGCATTGCGGAAGCATGAATGATGAATGCTTCCTGCAGGAAATACGAGATGCATCGCTCGGGCTGCGCTGATTACGTGGAGAGACGGACACGATTAGTGTATGCTGCTGCAGGGTTTTAGAGTTTCTCTGCTTGATCTGCTGCCCATCACATACAAACCTATCTGAATCCGTTTCACCTAAAAGCAAAGTATATACCATATATATGTTAAAAAATATATATTTGAAACCAAATTTCTCATCACAGGTATGCCATATGCAGTGTCGACTACCACCACTGTGATTTTGCAGAATATTTACACCACAGCACCACCCATATCTAAAAATAATACTGCTGCAGTGTATAGGCCTACTCGCAATAATGGCATGAGAGAACATTCTATGTTAGGGCAAGTGTATTTTTTTTTTGTAAGATATGCAGAATTTGTGAAGGTGTCATTTTAAAGTGTTTGAAATCTCAGCTGTAGTTAGTACTTGTGAATGGATAGTCTTAAGACTCGCTTCCCTCTTTCATGTTGATGGCCGACCTCGGCCTCGTGTTGTGTTTATTTGGGGGGGGGGGGGTTCTCTTGCTTCCTCCTCACCTTTTAAAAGCTCAAAAAAAAAAAATCATCAAGCACTTGCACCGATTCATGTTGAATTACAGCTACACGATTTAGGCAAAAACAAACAGAAAAGTAGTTCTTAAGCCATTCAGGCACAGATATTTGGCAAAATCTCTGGATTTGTCATTTTCCTGCAATGTGCCACTTGAAATAAAGTTCTGAGGTTCAAGTACCCAGCTCCCCGATTGCACCTTGTTGTGACCCCTCTTCCGCTATTAACGTGTCATTCTTTGGGACTGTTTCGTTTGACCCTTGGCTGAGGCATGTAGCTTTTGTTGGCCAGCAGTGCTGAATTTAGTTACAGAGCCCAAAAGCCCATAAATACAGGCAGTTTTTTTTTTTTTTTTTTTTAACTAGCATCTTGTTTTCTTTTAAATTTTTATTTTGTATATACACTCATGGAGGGTTGGGGAGAAGCTCATTAACCAAGGAGTGGAGTTCATGAACATTTCAGAGCTCAAAATTTGTTCATTGAGTATTATTTTTTGATTGAATCCTGTTTGCTGTTGTCGGGGTTGCTTCTCTTTGAGACTGTTGACAAATGAATGTAAAGTTTGCTCATGTTTTACTGCTATCATTAATGGATGAAACGCCCTTGAGCCTTACCTCACTGTGGTATTGCTACATGTAAGCATTATCTAGCTTTTTTTTTCCCTACATCGAATAATTAAAGCCTTAATCTGTGGTCTGAGAGGTGCTTTGGATATGTATGCTTTTGTGTTTCCTGTGTTCGACGTTTGGCCTGACTCTGGTCCATCAGTACCGTCACGGTCGCCGCATCCTCAGCTGGAGATATAGCAGTGGAGCAAGTGAAGGAAGGAGAACCTGGCAAGTTGATCCTAGAGCACATGCCCAGCGGCACCTGCCCCGTACCAGAACTAACTTTCTGCTTCCGTTCATTTTATATGGGTAAATCTCAAAGTCCTGCATCCACAAAACAGTTTCATTCTTGCATAGGCATTTACATATATATGGACTATCCTTCAACAAGCACATTACCGACAAGTGCATTTATGGTTCAAAAAGGCCTGTCGGAGATCTCTCCTCTTTTTATACCTTCATTGCACACTTTTTTCATTCATTCACCAGGTTTTCTTCATTATGCAACATTGAAATTTGGCAGTTTGTTTTTCCTGCCTAGTTTCATGGTTCATACATAAACTGTTCGGTCTCAGTGTAAACATACTATATTAAGTTAAACTAAACTGAATTTTATAGTAGATGCTTTTAAAAAAAAAAAGTAGTTCCTTAATTTCATAACAATCATTCGTCTGACATACTAGATTCAAAAATTCATGGTTGAAATCAACCATCGATATTACCTCCTTAATCCCAAGATTTGAAAGCAGCTAGCCTACAGAACTGCATGCATGTACTTTGGCCCCAAATCTTGTAATGAATTCTTGATTTAGTATGAGGTCAGCTGGAACAAAATAATGTATCAAAGACTAATGGCGAGACTCTCCCTTTATTTTTGAACCCTTGTACTTTTTATGTTTCATTGCAACTGTAGGTCCATGTCCTACTTATCAATATCATAAAGTTTTTTTTTTATGGGTGGTTTTTCCATTTATGTGCAAAAAACTCATTGGGCAATGTTTTCCGTAGTTAAACCTGAGACATTACTTTTGCGTTTCAGCATTTCAATACTCGATCATTTAATTCCTGTACATAAGGTACTTGCAATCTTCTAACACAAACAGTATGAATTAGGGGAATTGTTTTTCTAAACATTCTGTCAACCTGTTCTGAGAAATTATTTTTAAGTGGTATTTTCTCTTGGGGAAAAAAAAACAGAAATGGCTGCATCAATGACTAAGGTACATAATGCATGTTTTCCAAATCCATTAGCTGAACTATTTTTTCCAGGGCCTTGTTATACCCATAATCTATATTCAATGTCACTATCAATATCATGGATGGCAAATTAGATCCCAGTTAAAGAAATTGACAGTTCGATTGGGTCCGTGCATCTTACTAGTATCCACATGAAAACTTTTTAAATAGAATGAATGAGGTATTTGTATTGTGTCTCCTAGAATACTGCATTTCTAAATACTAAGACCTGTAGTTAAAATAATAGATGTATAGTTCAATGCAACTTTCCCTGTCATTGTGTTCCCAACCCTGCTGCAACCATGATCAACCCACTCAACATAACCAAGGAGATCAGTGTTCCGGGATCTGTTGTAAGAGAGGATATATACCAATAAACCAACCATGGAAAGTTTTTTTTTTTTCCCCCCTTATCATGTAAGATTCATTTGTTTCAACATTGATATGTGTCTTGCAGAATGAGTACTGTACTTGCGAAAAAAAAAAAAAACAGTACCCTTCTGGGATTGATCCTTTCAATATCACGGTATAACTCACAGTTAGGTAGCTGTTCTGGAAAGGAGAGACATACAAACCTAGTATGACTTTCTCTGAAGCTCTATCAAAGCTTCAGAGCAATTACACAAGTGCCTAAAAGATACAGGAGAAACCTTAATGTTAAAAGTACTAATTGTGTCCTTATTTCTATTTTGTGTACCATCCCCTCATTTCAAAGCAGAAGCTGTTAGAGGTTACTTTGTAACGCAGTCAATGCTCGGGTCAGTTGCAGGTCAAGTGTATGTTCTTCCAGCAACTGTAATTGCTGCCAACACTAACATTCAAGTACAGGACCCTCTGTTCCCCAAGCAGCTTCAGCCAAGTGGGATCACATCCACTGAACTCCATTCTCACTAATTGATGTTAGAGAAGTTATATTCCCAAAGTCAACATTTACACCAGTAGATGAGTCATTACAAGTAGCATTGTCAGGTTATCACTATTTGCCTATTGCTGAACTCCAGCCCTGTAAATATCTGCACACGCCAGAAAAAAAATTACAAATATATTTATATTTAGAAAGGCAAAGATACACCATCAGTCAAATCTCACAAGCTTTCGTGCAACGTAAATTACACAAGAGTGTGAAGTCAAATTCACCAGAACGGCTTACGAAAAAGGAAATTATATCAGGGCTGGTCAATCCTATAGCGTCAGCTTGTTTCAAAGTATCTCAGTCCATGAGTGCTGCACAATTTTGTTTACAACTGGATGTATCAAAATGAATGCAGTTAAAGCAAACGTTATCAAAGAAATGAACTGTTATGAGTTTAAATTACCTGTAATCAGTAGTCGCTTTATTGTTGTAGTACATGACGTCACATATTATATGGTGACGCCCAGCAAACGTAGATTGCAGAGAAGGTGGCAGAAAGTGAAGCAACATCTTGACATACATTAGACATTCCCACTGACTTCTTTAATCTCCAACTGGACACACAGGTAGCTTACATGACTTTCGATAGGTACTATACCGCTACACAGTGGGTACACTGGTCTCTACAGTAACATTACAAGCACTGACACTATACATGACATCATATGTCAGGAACATGTGACTGTATGTTGTGGCGATGTGTGTGTAGTCTATGTGCATGGCTGAGAGGTGTGCCTGCGGGGTGGTCTGCGGGGCTTGCTGCTCCGTCCTGGGGCAGGGGGGGGGTTGGCCTCCTGGGCATGGTTGCTGGCCCCTTTCCTTGGGGAGGTGGCCCCAGGGGCCTCTACATCAAGCCTGGTCGGCCCTGACCTCCTGGGGTCCTAGGGGCCCTGGCCTTGCCTCGTACGGGAGCGGCTGCCCCCTGTCGGGCTCATGCCCTTTGGGCAGCATCTGGGTCCTCCCTCCTCCCCCGGCTGATGTGGGGCCCGGGGTCTTCAGGGGGCTGCGGACGTCCTGGGCCTGTCTCTGCCGACCTGCAGCTCTTACAGGGTGTAGTTGCAGCCTCCCACCCTCGCTATTTAGTATGTTGAAAACACACACACACACAAGCCCGCACATCTCGCCTACACAGATAAGCACACATGCACATACATTTACTCGCACCCCACCAAGCACACACAACAATTTTGTATGTTTGTATAGCTGTGTTACTTTCTTCATTCTTTATTTTTGTTTGTGTTCACGAATTTATCCATTTCTGCACTTCTTTCAGAAGCTGTTGATCTTTTGCCTTTTTTTCCTTCCCTCTCCTTTACAGGTGCAGCGATTAGAGATGGTGTATTGTATTTTCTACTTCACTCATATCGGATTTTTTTTCTTTTCTTTCCTTTCTTTTTCTTCCCCCCTCCTAATCTGTCCCCCCGCTTCAGCCAGCTCAGCCACTGCAATATTTTACATGTGCTAAAAATAAAATAAATAAAATAAAAAGAAATCGATCAACATGAGGGGTCTATACGGAGTTTATAGAGCCCCTCATGGTAAAGCAAACATTTTTGGCATAGCAGTACATTCAGACTATAATTCTGCTTGCTAAAGCTGCCGGACAAGACAAAAGTAGAAAGTACACGCGACTGACACCAGCAGTGCGAGCATGATGGGAAACATGCAAATTGGCTCCCGTTAGCGGAAGACATCTCACCGACGCTACAATGTTATTTATTAAAGTTAAATAATAAAAAAAGCCCTCATTTTCCTATTCGTTCTTCACTTTATTAATTCGTTTACTGTTCGGTAATTTATTTTGGCATGTGATGTATTGTAATGGGGGCCGGCGGTGAAGCTGTACTAGGGCCCCATATGGACTAGGAAGCAGCAATCACTTAAGTGTGGAAGACTATCAACTGAATTTTTATAGCGCCCAGAGAAATCATTCTTTAATAATGTCCCAATCCCCCACCGTGAATTGAGTGTATTAACACCAATACCAGCTGAAATCGATTATTTGAACAACTTGTGCGTTAGTACACGCAACTTATCCCCCAAGGAACTGGTAAGATAGATGGAAAAACGGCTTTCAACTAAAAGAATAGGGCTTGTTTTCGAAAGGATATTTTACATATTTCCAATAAATTTCCCTTTCCCTCGTTTGATCTGGCATGACATTATATGCTCAATAGATTCAACGGTTTGCAGTTATATGGCAGTCACTGATAAATAATGGTAAAAGTCCAGTTTGTAATTTTAGTTTAAGGAAAATAAGTGAAAGATGGGTGATAAGTGATACCCATTACGACCGCAAAACAAAAAGTAATTGTTTGCGTGTGTCTCCCCTCAGCAAGATAAAAAAATAAGCATTAAGCGTAATGCTTTGATCATGTTTGGAACAACGAATACAGTAAAGCATCGTATACATCGCATTTCACCCGGACCAGCGAGAACAGCTTCAAACCGGTTTCCAGCGCTGGCAACAAAAGCGACACTTAACTGGGCTTCAATCCAGTGTGCTCTTCCTCGCCGGTGATGGTGGTTTCATGTAGTCTAAAGGTTTAACGCGGGATGACTGTGTTTCTCAGACGTTACGCTGCTTCTAAATGACAAATTTAGAGAAACCCTTTTTCTTTAGCAGTATGATAAGAAAATCGAAATTAATTATTACCGGTAAAGCTCGTCAGCTACTTTACCCTCGCCTGGGTCACAATAAGTAAACTTCAGCAGGTGTGCACGATCGGAAAGGTAAGGAACAGTTGACTGCGGTTAATAATAAAATAACTGATATGAATAGAATTAGAGGAAATGTAACAATTTTAGTTAATATCTGGTTATGTACTACAGTATATTGTTGGGGAAAGTATATATACATAAATAAGAATAAAGCGCTTCAGAAAATTTAATGGTTCATCTAGAGGGATGCACAGCGGCATTTTAAAAAAAAACTTGGACATATCATCAGAAACCCGACGATGCACTTACCTGGTTCGGAATCACAAAAACGCAGGAAAGGAGCATGTAATTTTTTTTTTGTTTTTTTTTTACATGTAATTTGTAACGCTCCATTTTGCCACCATTTACACCATTTACATGGGAAATTTGGCTCGAAGTAACAATTTTGACTTTTCTGGATTTTTACCTTTACTATGCGACATGCATTATTCTGTTTTTCAGAATTTCAGAACATGCCATCTGCAGTCGTCCGTTTACAAACTGTGCTTTGAATTAAGCGTGTTGCTCGACACACAGGCAAACTTAATGCAAAGTAGCACGTATATGTATGCATGCGTACTCTGCATGATATAAAACCCTGGTCGTGAGTAAAACGTATGGGAGAAGTGTTGCAACTTAGGCAAGACATATTACCTCTCTAACTGACAAGCGGATATGGTAAAATATCTGTGCATCTCTTCAGCGCAGTTGTCCTGTTGTTGTAATTGGTAATGTACCATGTATTCTAGTTGACTGTCTTTCTTTATCTGGATGGTTGTTATTGTATCTTTCTTCTTTTGATGCTGGGAATTGTGTCATGACTATCTGACAGGATGGAACCGCACAGCACAGACAAAGCTCCAGATGGAGGTTGGGGTTGGATCATTGTGTTGGTGTCCTTCATGGCCCAGCTGCTCGCTTATGGACAGACTCAGGCTGTTGGGGTTCTCTACCCAGAGTGGCTCACTGTCTTCCAGGAGGGAAAGGGACTGACGGCTTGGGTCGGGTCTCTTGTGTCTGGTATCGGACTCGTTGCCAGTGAGTATGTTGCTGTTGTTTCCTTTTCCCGTTACGTTTTCTGGTACCGGAAACACAGGAGTTTACCAATCACACAAAAGTGCACAGAATTCTAATAAAATTAAGGTGACACTGAAATGCATCACATTTCAGCATTTTTATTCACTGAACAAGTAGGTCTATTTGAAAATGCAGGATATTAATTGATGCAGCAGAAGCCTGATATGCTGCAATTGTCAAAGAATAATTGCTACTTCAATTAAGAGTCTGCAAGATCCATCAAGAGAAGGGATCACCATGGTTATCACCAGAACTGTATAATCCATCCATACATCGATTCATCATGCAAAATTCTGGGTTACTAAGTTACTGAAAGAGATTGCTAATATTTAGTATCACATGTGATTGCCCATTACCATTAGGTGATTGGGGGTTATAGTGCAGAAATGTCACTTTTAATGGCTGACCTGTGCAGTTTTCTTATCGGTTGCTTCAGAACATAATAATAAGCACTTTGGTTTATGACGAAACAGTTGTCTTGATGTTCAGTTCTGTGCCCTGTCTGGTGTGCTGGGTAATGCGTGCAATGCTGACTGTGTGTGTGTGTGTGTGTTTTTTTTTGTCACACTACGAAGGCAGTCTGTGAAGATCTCAAATACAATGCATCGTGTTCGAGTGGGTCCTCTCATTTCCGAAAATTCAGATCCACCATTCGATAATGTCACGATATTGATATTAAAAGGTTGCTGGAAATGGTAGTGTCCATTGGTGGCAATTTTTCAAATAATCCATTTTGCCTGGTGTATCAAGTGTTCTGTTTCACGACGAGAGTGTAAATCGGTGATGGCAGCTCTTTTGTTGTTCTTCCCCATTTCTTTTCTGGAGTCTCTTCACCTTTTTATCTCTGACTGATGGATTTCTTTGGCTTACTTCCTAATGGTTGCCATATCTTACTAAATACACACTAGGCAGACAGCCCTGAAACCTGAAAAATAACTGTCTACACTGTCAGAAAAAAAGGGGCCAGACCTGGTACAGTTTTGTTCCCCAAGGTACATATGATATGAATGTGTCCCCCAATGGTGCAAAAATGTTCGTCAGAGTCCATTTCTGTACCTAAAAACATACATTTACATATAGCTAAGGTACAGACCCAGTGACAGGTAGTTGGATCCACAAAGGTACAAATTGGTACTTTTTTCTTACTGTGTAGTTGCCCTAGTTGACATAGTGAGATAGGGAGATGCTAAAGGCTTTTGAAGACAGAATGAGAATCAGGTTTCATTAGCCAAGTAAGGTCACACTTGCAAGGAGTTTGACTGGGTAATTTGCTTTGAGAACCACAGATACACGGCAATAACTTAGTAGTAAATAAAGGCAACAAAAAGCCTTAAAAGTGAGATAACAAGATGAACAATATAAACGGTACAGGTGCGTAACATAAGGAGTAATGAATTGCAATTTCACATGGGGTTTTAGTTTCACTCCCGCTACTTGTATGTGGGATTTGGAAGTTCTTAAGTTGGAAGAGAAAACCCAGGAGGCCAAAGGCATTTAGGTGAAATACTATCTGAATTTCTGGAATATTGATGGAATGGAATGGGGGGGTTTCCTGACTTTGTGCTGCCTGGTATGGCTGTGGTTTGGTACGGTTGGAAGGTTGGTTGGACGTGTTTCCCCTGTTGGCATCTTGCTTCTCCGTCTCCCCCCAGGTCCCGTGTTCAGTGCCTGCGTCATGAACTTCGGAGCGAGACCTGTCACGATCTTCAGCGGCGTCATGGTGTCGGGTGGCCTGATGCTCAGTGCATTCACCCCTAACGTCCCGTTCCTCATCTTCTCCTACGGAACTGTCGTCGGTGTGTGCCGCCGTTCCTGCCTTTAGTTTTGCCTTTTTGTCCTTCAAGGTCGCAGTGTCTGGTCAGCGATGGCGTCAACTCAGCAAGCGTGTGAACATGTGTTCATGAAAAAGCACACTGATAGTGTAAAATGCCTTATTAATTAAAATCCCTTAGTGGTATTGTTTACCATGGATAAGTAATGCCATTTATTAGCTACAGTTGAGCACATATATGCAGAAGGCAAATATAAAGTTATTGTATAGAGTTACAATTTTCAGCTATATCGTGGATATTTCAAATTGTTACCAAGTAATGATTCAAAGAGCATCAATCTCGATCATCTCAATATCCATCAGGACTGGAGCTGCCCAGCTGATTACAATATTCCTCTATATTAGGTTTCTGTATTGTTAGTCTGAGATACCAAGATATATCTTGAAATAATATGTCATGCAAGTTCAAATGATTTTACTCCTTGCAGTTTGATATTCTTTTTAAATGCTGTTCCCTTTTACTACAGGGCTGGGCTGCGGCCTTGTTCATGCTGCTACAGTAACCATGACCTGCCAGTATTTTGACAAGAAACGTGGTCTTGCCCTCGGAATTGTAACTACAGGTACTCAACTTTATTTTTTGTACCATAAGCATTTATGGAACCATATTGAGCTTTTCATTTTTGTGTCTAACATTCACATTTATCCAGAAGCATTCTTATCACATTTGAACCTTATGTGATTGTCTCACAGATGAATTTTATGCGATTGTCTCACAGATGAATCTTATGCGATTGTCTCACAGATGTATGTGCCTTGCAGGGACCAACGTCGGGGGATTCTTGTACGCCACTGCTCAAGTCGAGCTCATGGAACTTTATGGACTTGAATGGTGTCTGCTGATCGTTGGGGCCCTAGCTCTGCACCTTATAGCCTGTGCTGGTCCAATGAGGCCTCTACATGTACCAGGCTACTTCCTAAAGCAGAAAGCAGCACTGCAGCGAGCCCAAGAACAGCTCCCCGCCCTGCCAGAGAAACCCCCTGTAACAGTAGACCCCATTAATGACACGGGGTCTGGGGAGAAGTGCCTAACCGCTTCCAGCCCGAAGTTTCACAGCAAAGTGGAAATGGCACACAATGAAAAACTGTTTATTGGTTACAACCTATTGAAGGTCATCAAGGATGCACAGCAGGCATACTCCAAGTACATCAATGCCACAAGCCAGTTCTTACAGGATCGGGTCTTCGTGTCCCTCTGCTTAAGTCTCTTTCTCTTCAGCCTTGGGGCCTCACCTCCCGTGTTGTTCATGGAGGACGTGGCCCAAAGCAAGGGGCTCATCGAAGACATCAGTGCCATACCTCTGGTCTCCATCGTGTCCATCACTACTGGCCTGGGCAAGCTGGTTCTAGGTGTGGTCGCCGATGTCAGGTGGATCAGCGTCATGTATCTATACTTATTCACACTGGTTGGCGCGGGAGTCGCCCTTCTTGTCATTCCCACGTGTGGAAGCTACGTCAGCCTCCAGATCATCTCAGTGGTGCTGGGATTTTTCTCAGGCAACTGGGGCATCACACCCTACATCACCGCTAAAATCGCTGGGCTTGAGGCACTAAGTCAAGCCTACGGGATCCTGATGTTCTTCGGTGGGCTTGGGACTATGCTCGGTGCTCCAGTTGTAGGTAAGGTGCTCA
>JAABNY020000040.1:10486568-10500964 GCA_015164015.2 Brevimyrus niger | reverse complement strand
GAAAGGCTCCGGGCGGCGCGCGGCGGCCGTGGGGGGGGGGAAGGGGACGGACAGGCGGCGGACGCCCACGGCCGCGTTACAACGCGTTCCCCGCGTTCCCCTGCGACCCCCCCCCCCCCCCATGCTCCTTTACGCAGCCAGCCCGGAGCTTTGCTGTGATAATCCATCATCTACTGCGGAACGTGCCAGAATACACTTAATCACGTTCGGGTGGACCCACCCCCCCACTTCTCCTTGGCACCGACGGTACAGCCTGTTTTTTTCTCCGGCTTCGGGAATATGTTGCCGCGGCAACACCACTCGCGGGCAACTGCCTCAGCCATCGCCGCGACCGTTTCGAGACACGCCAGCCTCCGGTCCACCAACGTATCGTTCTCAAGCTAAGATATAAGCGGCATGACCCGAGTCTTGCTCATTCGCATCAGAATACAAATCTGCCACAGGATTCCGCTTGCGGTGGCGGGATGAAAGCTGTGCAGCGATGTAACGATCACTGCCGGCCCCAGCGATCGCGCGGCCATCGCTTTCTGGGTGAGGAATAAATAACTGTGGGGAAGTAAGCAATCTCCACAACGTAATTACTTTGTTTTCATACAGCACAGAGAATGTTCTCAACTTGTGTGTTCCAGACGAAGATCCTGTGTTTATACAGTCTCTTTTTTATGTTTTTCTTCCCCCCCCCCCTTCTGAAAGTTTCCAGTATTTTTGGCTCGGAGCATGTCTGTTTGGAGGGGGACCACGCAAGACAAAAGAGGCAGCGGAGGATGGCTGGGCCCGGTTACAGCTTCGGGGGCGGAATGAGAAAGCGTTTACCATGAGGTACTGGCGCGCCAGGCAGACCGAGTCTATGGTGCCCTGGAGGTAGACGGTGGACCTCTTCTGGGGGCTGTTGGGGTCGGGGAAGTGGATCTGGGCCCCCGTCTTCTGCATGATGTGCTTGACGTTGCTGCCGTTGCGGCCCATCATGAAGAGGTGATGCTGCGGGGCGATGTCCAACTGCGTGCTCACCGAGACGGCACTGGCCAGGCTGCCAGCCAGGTGCTCCAGCAGCAAAGCCGTGCCCCTCTGCGGGTCGAGGACACCGGCGTCATTGTCATCGAGATCCACCGGGCCATTTGTCGGTCATGAGCAAAGTCAACAGTCTGGTCTACAATGAAAATCTCACTCGAGATGTCCTTCTGCTAAGCGCAAATTAACACAAATCACAGGTCAGAAGTACAGATTTAAAGTGCAAGTATATATTATACACAATAAATGCGATTACAGAAAAGGTGGTCAATGCTTAACCGACATTGAGAGAAGAGCGATCTAACAGCATACGGCCGCAGTCTTTGATCCTGTCGCCAATGGATGAGACAGACGGTGCGTTCCCATGGAGACGTGCTACTCATGGGATACCGCGGTCAAAAGGCGGACTCTAGATCGTCACATCACTGAGCGCTTTTGGGCTCAGAGGAAACCAAGGAGGAACCCTGGAGATCTGAGCCACAGTTGGACACAACGAGTTCCCAGTGTGCCCAAGCCTCTCAGATTGGCTCTGACTCCCCCACCCCCCCCAAAACGCTGGGGGCAGGGCTCCACAGGAGCTCCCCCTCTTCCACTGTTGAGGCCATCTTGGCGCCTGCCGTTCCGCCATGGCTCCCCCCTACATACCGCACATACTGCAAAACCACGAGTGGCTACGGCCTCCCCCACTGTCAGCAGCAGCCGGGCCAAGGACGGGGGCGAGAGGTGGGGGTGGAGGGCCCTAGAACTGCTCATTTACAAGAATGATTGTAGGCTGTGAGCCCATTTTCACCCTCAAACGCAATCCTCTACAAACCAAACATCCATCCATCTGGATCATCTATATAATGCGGATGATGGGCGGGGCAGGGGGGGTGATTTAAAGCTGACCCCTCACTAGCTTCGCACGTGGATTGGCCGTGGCACACCTTGACCGCTGCTGCGTTGTTCTGCGAGCCTCTGACCACCCCGGTGGCGCCGTAGAGCCTGGAACGCTGCTTAAAAGACACGGAGATGCTGTAGGTCTGAGAGATGTGTTGGATGGCCGGAGAACTGGGGTCCGGGTTCAGCTGAACCAACATGGGGAGTTCAAACATCAGCACCAGCGGAAGCAGCTCCTGGGAAAGAGAAACCTCACAGGAATCAGCCTCACAGGAATCAGCCTCACAGGAATCAGCCTCACAGGAATCAGCCCCCAACGCCCCTTTATGACACATGACTTAAATCATACCGTGAATCATCTCACCGGGAACCTGCAATGGTGAGATCTGTCAACAATCAATATTAACGTCAACTGTTTTATGTGGCAATGAACGTCGCTGCAGGTTTTCTAAGGCCCAGTGGCAAGCATGACTCTTGTGTAACATTTAAAACAGCTGTGAATTATAAATGACCTCCAGCCAGTAATTTGTTGGTTTGTTGGCGGGCAGGTGAGTAGCTAAATCTGTCAAAGGTGTAAATCTGTCTGTAGCTAGAGATGGCCATTAAATGCAGGTTTGGTCCCAGAAGCCCTAAGTCCACCCTGCAGCTTTTTTTTGGTTTATTGTTATTGGACCTGGACAGCTGAGGAAGAGCCTGGCAGCTTCCAGTAACCATACCAGAGACGTCCCTCACCCTACGTGGCTGCACGTGAACAACCGTGAAACACGGCCACACGTGTGCCGTAGCTTGGGACAAATGCCATGTGCGGTTTTCACGAGGAGAGACGTGGCATTAGCCCTCGCTAACGCCATGTCAGTCATTGCATTAAAAAAAAAAAAACAAAAAAAAAAAACGTTAATCAAAAAGCTGACCACGCGAAAGATTTCAGGCACAGCGTCCCCTCTTCTGCTGATGGGGACCCCTTAGTTACGTCATTGCCAAGAAATGGTAAACAACATGAATTACTGTAACCAAAAATGAAACCATGATCAGTCCCACATGTTCCAGAACCTACATTTATGTTCACATTCGTGGGGAGATAATAATTTAAGCATATTTTTAGGTGGTGCGCTACAAACATAGTATCTGAGTTTTTCCCCGCAGTCGCCAAAAACCAACTTTAATGCTTTGCGTACAAATTGACGTGCAGTTTCGCTTTCAGGGGATTGGAAAGGTTTTCCCCTGACTTTCCGTATCACTCTCAAGGTGGCTGTTTAAAAGAAATGCCCGAATGAGCAAAGGTAGCGAAAAATCGCAAAGGAATTTAGGCCTTAAACTGATTCTCTTCTGCTTCCCCAGACATTTAGCTGTGGAACGTCACCATGTTTGGATTCCTTTTGCAAAGACAACCTAAACGCTTGTTTGTCATTTTAAACTTGAGCGACTAAGGAAATAAATTGTATAAAGAGTTGATTTTTTTTTCTCCCTCTATTTACATACACAACATATTAACTAGACCAGAAGAATATTTCCCGTTGTGACTCAGGTCAAAGGAATGAAAATTCACCCTCACCCTCAATGTGTGGCTAATTTTTAAACCTATAATCTGGGGAAGAATCAAGTGTGACTTGCACCAAAGTGCATCTTAGCTTGGATGCATGGAAAACATGCCAACATGTTTTTACTCATCATAATGGAAAACTTACACAACATTATAAACACATTTTTAAAATATTTTAAATGTGAACTAAGGGGGATTCAGCACATTGCAAGATTCTGGACTACAAGTGCAGTACTATCAGTTTATAAGGCACACATGTTCACACGCTACAGGCAATTCAGAGACTACAGAAGGACCTGAAGAAACCTTTATAATCAGAGAAGATGGCAAGATGGAAACACCACAACAGGGAATGTAGGTTTGAGGCTACAGTGCTGACTACAGTACTCAAGTGCTGCCCTGTACTTTTAAATATTGCTCTCAATGTGCTGTTATTTTTCTCATTTTGCAAAGCAGCTGCGGTCAAACCTAGAGGTAGATGTAGAAATCCTGGGAAATAGCGCGTCCTGGGCAGGTAGAGCATGTGAAAATGAGCAGTGGATGTGTTTCCATGGTAACCCAGCATTCACTGATCTCGTCAAAGTAACGCATGTGCATTTAACAGGTACATTTAACCTCAATGGAAGTTATGGACTCTTTAAGTGATGAATTTCAGGTTTGCATTTTGTGGGACCATGGCCCACTGTATTTATATTGGTGCAACTCGCATATTTACATATGTAGCTAGTAACTGTCTGAGACTTTCCTCATACACCCACTAGGTGTCACTGTTCAGAACCCTTAACAAAGGGGGACGAGGTGAGCGCCTTCTTCCAAATAAGGAACCAGCTGAATGGTCTTTTTTAAAAAATACCCCATAAAAAAAAACCCCACGGCTCAGCTTTCTCTCCTGCATGTGGGGGAAGGTGGTAACCACATGTGTTCATGAGCGGAGACAAGAGCGGAAATTCATGGATACCCAACGAGAAGCACGGCTTGGAGGTACCTCCTCAGTGCACGCGGTCACTCTCCCCCTTGTAAAAGCTCTTATATCATACATGCCCATTCTCACTGCCGTCAGCGCAAACTGTCGATGAAAAGTCAAGCACAGTTTCTCAGAACCTCTTGCTTTAAGCCCTGGGAAATGTTCTTCGAGTTACAAGGGCCATTAACTCCCCGGGTCGTACATGTGGAAGGCGGAAGCACGAAACATGAAGGAACAGAAAATGAGGCTCAGGGTTTTCTGGTTCTTTCTTCGTGTTGGAAATACACTGTGTTTAATTACTGGTCCTGCAGATCCCATAAAGGGGGGGTCACGTGGGGGGAAGGAATGTGTCCCAGTGCTCGCTCCCATTAAAGCGAAAATGGAGGCCGTGGGCGGGGCTAGCGTCTCAAGGGGAGGGGCTTTTGATCCGTACTGTTCTGCGCGTTTTCTAGGGATGGTGAGGCGGTGTGGTTTTCGGGGCTTATTTTACAAATCGCTTCATAAACAATGGTGTAGTAGTCGGGGCTCCCCCCTGTACTTTCGGGTTGAAGGGCCGAGCTAATTACGTCTTCGCAGCCTGTGCAAATATGGAGAATTGCGGGGTGCACGGCGGCTTGTTTTTCTTGGTCCCCCTTGGAGAGGAAGCACGTGGCAGGAGTTCTGGTGCCGGTGAAACGTTAGGAGCGTCTGGACGGAGCCGAGCGGCGGAAGAGCGGAGGGCGACGCCCACCCGACCCGGGATATCATGACTCTCCGGCTTATATTGTTTTTAAGCGGCTCCTGCGATTGGCGCCATGTGGTCCCCATCAAATGAATACCGTCGGGATCCCGGGCTCCGTCTCGGCCGGAGAACTTTACAAGGTTGACTCGAATGTCAAATACACTTTGCCTTTAAGCTCAGAGGGAGCGGCATTCCCTGAAATAGACTTGGTTTGATTAGCTGAATTTCAGGTAGATGCTGGGAAAACATGTGCGGTCCATGCATGTTATTTTTATTTTGACCATTATCACCAAAAGAAGGGGGAAAGTAAGAGTAAAATCATTACTTATGGGAATGCGGGCCTTTTCCCCATTTTCTGGGTCCTAAGAGGCCCCAAACTGGGATCCCACAGACAACAGCATTATGCTAACAGACCTGACTGATGATAAATGCTAAATGAGTATTGTTTACACTGGCAATGGCAGGGCATCGTGTCGAGGCTTCCGTAACCACGGTGATGCCATACCAGGAGACGCAACTAGGGGAAGTGCTGTACGTGGTAAATAAACGGAGATCTCCAGCTCCTGTGCATTAATCCCTGGGAGGCAACGTCACCACTCCTGGTTCCCTCTAAGGTCCTCCCCAAATGTGCCTGCTGACCGGCGGGTGACAGCGCCCCGACAGATCTGCTGGCGGGAGGCCTTATGCGGAGACTGTGGCGGGTTTATTACCCTGATCCTGGCCCTGGCGGCTTCCACACCTCCAGGCTGCCCGGCTATGGACACCTGTGGAGAAGGAATGGGAAATGAACTTCATAAACTCCCCCTCCCTCCCTCTCTCTCCCTCTCTCTCTCTCTCTCTCACACATACACACATAGTACCCTTTATAACCACAGTATTCCTTACCTATTCAACACACACACAGACATACAGTATCCTCTACAACCACAGTATTCTTTACTTGCACACACACACACACACACACACACACACACACACGACCCTGTACAACAAGTATTCCTTACATAAGCAACACACGCACATACATGCGCAGACACGCACTCTGATCGACAGGGGCATCATTTTAAAATCTGTTCTTCCATTTTCTTTCTATTCCAATTCTTTCTCAACTATGCACATCTGAAACAAATTACTGATTAAACAAAGGCTAGTCAGTACGCTTCCAACTTCAGCGTTTTTCAATAGCGGATCAGCTGCGACCACATAACAACATGGTCCCTCGATTCATGCGACGTCCTCATCCATTTCCAGCATGTATTGTGTGCAAACTGACGAATCAATGCCTGGCAGAGGGGAACCATTTGTGTCGTATTACGACATTTTATCTACAAGCAAAATGGCATCAGGACCAAAAGCTCTCAAAAAGGCACAAAAAACAGCCAAGCTAGCTTGATTGAAGCCCTTCTATGAAAATTAGTCAGTCTTTAGTCCTTACAAACCAGCTCCTTTTTCATCTGCCCTTCCAAATGAAACCATGAAAATTACACACTGGCATCACCAGAAATGGCCCAAGCCAATTTCTTATCATCGAGTTTAAGTACAAAAAGTTTTTCTTTTTTTCCACGTCATTGGTGTATCAGGACTGACTGGTACCAACCATTTCTTTATCTGTTTTGTTGTAAGCATTTTGCTTCATCAGCCAGGGCTGTCCACGGTCTGTACCCTAGCTCTCCTCCGACCGAAGGGGGTGTACGACATACAAGTTCCAGACATTCCTTGATATGAACGTTCGACACTTTGTCAAAGCCTGAAACAGCACATGTGCTGGTCTACATCCCACTAAGCGGCCTGACGGTAACAGATTCTCCTCCCCCGCTGTCTGTGTTCAGATATCTCAGTGTTTTCTTGGTACTGGGAATGGCAGGCTAACAACAACTACACTTTGAAGTTAAAAGTCCCCGGCACTAACCTTGTATTGCATCATTCACCTGCAAGTTGACTTATTCATTTCTAGATACACTCATACATACTCTGTACTTGTGCTGTTCACTTGCACTGTTCAGTGTTCATCGCTCTCACTATTCCTTGTTCTAGCTGTCAATTGTGAATAATATTTTACACTGACTGCACATTAATAATAGATTCTTTATGCATTCACAGAACACTAACTGCACCTTCATGATGCATTTACTGTATGCATTCATAAGAAGCATGCAAGTAATACCTTAACATGTCTTAAAGCATTGCGTTCATAATACTTTCAACAAGACATGACAGCTGCAATGTACATTAATAACAAAAATTATAATCATATCACATATAACAATATGTTTGTTATTAATGTATATTAAAGCCGTTAAGGTATATTAGGATGTGAAGGTATACTTACATGCTGCTTATGAATGTTCTATGAATGCATTATGAATGCAATATGAAGTCGCAGTTAATGTAAAGCATTACTCAGCTTTGATTAATGTGTGCAGAGTTTTAGGAACAGCGGGAACGTGGGGGCTCTTATACCTTCCAATATTTAATATAAGTTCATTCATCCCCCCCCCCCAATAAACAGACCTTGAGATTTAAATTTTATTGTGCTTCCCCCCCACTGCCAATTTCAAACTATCCCTTGCGCTCCTTAATGGATGAAATGACAAAGTGACAATAAACTTGACCTGAATTTAATTTAGTGAAATGTTTATATATATTTTTGCAGGTGCATGAGTGCGCACACAGAAATACGCAGAGAAGTAATTCCCGAAAGCGATTCCCGAAAACACGAACCTGATTGCTTTTCTCTGCCTGGTTGTTGCGGTTGGAGTCGGGGAAGTGGATGTGACACCCGGTGTCCTCCATGACTTTCTTGATGTTGCTGCCGCCCTTCCCGATGACGTGAGAGTGCTCAGTGTGCGACACGTCCATCTTCAGGGTCACGCGGTTGCTCTGTAAGGGAGAACGTCAAGACAGAGACGTCAGCGGGTCGGCGTGAAACTACCGTCAGCACGTAGGAAATGAGACGAAACATGAAATGAAATGGTGCTTTATTTGGCATTGGCACAAGTACATTGGAATGTTTCTCACATATACCACCTTGCTCTGCTTTCACTCACACACACACACACACACAGGTTTGTAATCATATCTTTGTGGGGACTCTCCATTCATTTCTATGTGGAAAACTCTAATCCCAACAATGACCTTAACCCCTACCCAGTCCTAACCTTAACCATAAGTAACCAAGAAAAATACAAGACTTTTGGCATTTTTACTTTTTTGATTGCATCCGCAAATCTTTGTGGAGACCAGAAAAATGGTCCCCACAACATCAAAATAACTGTTTTATGACATTGTGAGGGACATTTGGTCCCCACAATGTAATATAAACATAATCCACACACACACACACACACACACACACACACACACACACACAGTTGAGAGCAATGCTTGGGGCCCAAGCACAGGGTCAGTTCACTTATCTGCCTCCCCTGGAGCACTTTGGGGGGGTTAAAGGTCTTGCAGATTCTAACCAAGGACTTACGCAGTAGAACCCAGCTGTCATAAACCATCTGGATCCTTCCTAAGAACCGCGGCACGACTTTGGAAAGGCCATCGACCGCGTTTTTATGACACGTCTCCGAGTTCACACTCCAGATCCAGTCAGCCATCACTTTTCATTTGAGGCACTGCAATTTAACAGCTGTCAAGGGTTTAGGTTTTTGATTTAATTATTTATCTTAGTTAAAAGCATGCCGTTCGAAGTACGCTTTTTTGAAGTATATGTTTTCGCAGCTGTAGAATGGTAAATTATTGAGGATTTTTCACTCTGGTGTTTTTATTGTATTGGAATGTTTTGAGGGGGAGAGAGAAATACATAAATAAAATTTGTACCATCAAAGTTAAATATAGACAAACACACAAACTCATGAACCTTTTTTTGTCGCTTAAACTCAATACTTTGAAATTTACAAGAGCGTCGGCTCGTAGTCAGTTTCCTGTGCAATTCTTACATGCTTCATGTGAGTAGTGACATTTTTGCCTCAGATTAGTGGATGAAGCTCAGACTGATGCACATCCCTCTCAGGACCCACGTGTCCCACCTTCGCCCTTGTAAACCGGTTCCCACCTGCAGGAGATGCTGGCTGGGATCCAGCCTCGTACCACAGGGGGGTTAGTCCACTAATTAAACGCCGCTCTCCAATCTTGGTGCATTTTAAGATCTGTTTTTCCATTCCTGTGGGCAACCATCTGATAGGTCAGCGGGTCCCACACCCATATCATTTCCCCAGCACTTTAGACAGCACCGCACTGGAGGCGGCTCTACAGTGTGCAGAGTGACTTTAGACAGCACCGCACTGGAGGCGGCTCTACAGTGTGCAGAGTGACTTTAGACAGCACCGCACTGGAGGCGGCTCTACAGTGTGCAGTAGTGACTTCAGACAGCACCGCACTGGAGGCGGCTCTACAGTGTGCAGTAGTGACTTCAGACAACACTGCGCTGGAGGCGACTCTACAGTATGCAGCAACGACTTTAAACAGCACCCCACTGGAGGCGGCTCTACAGTGTGCAGAGTGACTTTAGACAGCACCCCACTGGAGGCGGCTCTACAGTGTGCAGTAGCGACTTCAGACAACGCCGCACTGGAGGCAGCTCTATAGCATGCAGAAGCGAGATTCCTGAAACAAGGCTGACCCAACGTACACGAACCAACAGTTGTGACTTTATTTGCCTTTTATTTTTAAAACCTCTGGAAATTTTAACCATGTTTGTTGGTACCAAGGAATGCTTCAGTTATAGATCAAAGTACTAAAAAAGCACCAGCTTCGGATTTTATCCCACATTTTCTTAAATGTGTTGTAACTCAGTTCCACTTAGTTAATTTCATTTGTCCGTGGCACCCTTCCCAGTGTGCTTGCTTAACAAGGATTTAGCAACATTACAAACACATTTTAAACTCCTCCTGTATGTATAGAAGAGACCCCTCCAAGGGCTGATAAAATAAGCATGCAATCAGGAGTGAGGTGGTGGTCTTCCATTGAAGGGGGTATATTGGGGCCACAGGATCTCTGGTCCCAGCTGAAAGCCGATTGGCCCCCAGAGTCCCCCTCCCCGTCGCTCACAGATTCTCAACATCTTATTGGTTAATGACAAGGTTGCCCCCCAGTATGAATTATGGCCCCTCTTATAGCTCCCACCAAAAAAAAAAACACCTAAGAATCACCCGTTTATTAGGTCAGGTGGAGGGATACTGTAACTTGCGTATATGGTGAGGCTGGGGTAAGAATCATTACAGTTATGCAGCCTGTGTGTAATTTGAAAGGGTCAGACCTACTTGCATAGTGGGTGGCACATGTGGCATCCATGAGGTCCACCCCTCCCCCCCAAACACACACAGCACTTCCTCCAGTCCGTGTGAGTCAAATCCAGAACAGGTGGGAGGAAGGAGCAGACTGGGCCGCGCCAAGTCCGGCGAGGGGGGTGAGGGCACGGGGATCAGGCAGCGAGCACAAAGGCGACATGCCGCACTTACTTTTGTGTCCAGGACGGACATGATCTTCTCCTTTGCCTCTTTTACGTTGTCCTTCTTGCCGCACACTTTGATGTGAGGATCTTAAAACAGAGGATTGGGGAAAATCTGCATCAGACACCCATCAAACTCGTATCAGAATTGAAATTTTGTATTTTGTTGTTTTTGTGTTAGACTTCCTCATCATATGTTACAGTACCAGGAAGCAAAACTCACTAAAACTCACTAAGTCCCCAGAAATCTTCTCAAAAACGTATCCTGTGGACTTGGTGAAATTTGCTCTTCAACTGATACCCAACACAGAACTCATGAAATACTGTAACCAAAAAAAATGTTGGTCCAAATAAAAACATTGTCTAACTGAAATAAACATCAAGCACAAATACAGTAAAGTAAGAAATAAAGTAACAATGTTAGCATTAATGTGCTATGGCGTTCACTCTGTAGGTGGAAAGTCAGTTTAATAAATGGGTAACACTTAAAGCAGGCATGTA
The DNA here is from genome assembly GCA_015164015.2 of Brevimyrus niger. Lineage (NCBI taxonomy): Eukaryota > Metazoa > Chordata > Actinopteri > Osteoglossiformes > Mormyridae > Brevimyrus > Brevimyrus niger. Next base: position 10,489,893 of record JAABNY020000040.1, on the reverse strand, counting down.
TAATGCACTATAAATACCTTCATAATGCATTATAATGCAGTCACAAAGTATTATAAACATGGCTATAACTATTTATTAGATGGTTCAAATGCAAACATCAATGAAAGGCCGAGGGGTTATTAAATGTGACATGATAAAGCCAGAAGCAGTAAGGGCCATAAAGCTGATGCGTTTCCCACTCCAGCAGAGCATTCAGCCTATCACCTTCTGAAGTGTAACACTGTGTCTTTGTGCTGCTGCACCTCCTCCCACATGACTCCATTCCCCCGGAATCTCTCTTTACCAGGCTCTTCCTAACCCTGATCTGGGGACTTAACTATACACATCACGCAGCACGCAAAACAGCCCAATGGAGCGTTACCTTTCCCTCAGCTGCAGGCTGCTGACCTTGGCCAGTTAAGTTATGTAGACATGGTACGTCACCGATAATCAGTGACTTGTTACATAGTTTCCATTGGGGTAACAATGTTTGAAAAGGACAATCAGAATTAATTGTTAAATCAGTGAGATCTTGAGCTGCTCAATCATAAACATACGTGCTGATTTAATTTAAAATAATAATAATGATATGAAGCCATCCATCCATTTTCTGTACCCGCTTGTCCTATGCAGGGTTGCATCCAGAGGTGGAAATTTCAGGTCCAGAAAGTAAACCAGAGTACCCAGAGGAAAGCTCTTGAGGACAAAGGGAGGCCATGCAAACTCCACACATGTGGAGCATTTATTTGTGATTTGTAGGAGTACAAGGCATCAGAACACTTCCTTGCTCATACCCCATCGCGGTCCCCTTTTGAGAAACACATATATATAGGAAAGAGTAAGGCTTGGGGTCTGAGTGCAGGGTCAGACCATTTGTCTGGGGCCCTGGAGCAATTTCTAGGCAGTTAAGGACCTTGCTCAAGCTCCTACCGGCAATGTGGCTATTTTAATAATAGGTAATTGACATGATGATCACTGGGGGAAACTGGGCCGAGCGATGGGGATATGGACCAGCACACCCTCTGCTGGCCAGTGCCGCTTTGAAAAAGCCAGTCCAGGATGGTGCGGTTCACACAGGAGAGAAGGTGGGCACTCTCTCAAGTCTGCGCAGTGTCAGACGTGGGCCGGCTCCGGTGAACCCGGCAGCCCCTCCGCTGAGGTCTGAAACACCGCGGCCCAGCGGGGAGGAGGGCTGGTTGGCGTCATACGCAAGTTCCCGTCACCTGGGACGGCTCCTTCACTCGACCTTAGAGCCAAACTCACCAAAGGACTGTATGGATGGACACATTACTAATACAGCAATAAAACAACGCGGCTTAAAAATGACGTCATCTACACCGGGCTTCTTTACTGGATAAGCAGCATGAAATGGATGAACTGTGTAATCATAAGGTTGTCAGTGTACTCCTTATGCACATTAACCAGAAGGTTATTAGGTCCGGTTCAGGGGAAAACTCTGCAGAAGCACGTAAAGTTCTCCAGCGAAACATTATATGTATCTATGTGTTTGTTGCTTTAGATAAAAGGAGCGATTACTGGTAATTAACTAAGTGTTAAATGTAATCAGTTATGTAATAATGAATTATGAGAGGAATATGAGTACACTATACCACACTAACATGGATTAACTGAAATGAAATTAAATGAAATGAAAAAGGAAATGAAACTAAACTGAATGAAAATTAAATACAATGTAACTGAAATTAAATTAAGCTTTATTTGTCATATGTGAAATCAAACACAAGCAGGATGAGGTCCTAACTGAACACTCAATCTACCCAGTATTCCCAGGAACTAGTGAAATGAACCTCCCCGCTCCGCATTCCCAAACTGCTGTTTACTGCTCACAAACGCATCACTTATAGAGCAGCGGGCTGAGCTCAGGGGTGCTGTGCCTGCGGCCATTGGCGGCCTCGCAAAGTCACATTTACATAAAAACTATCAAAAAATGGCACAAAAAATAACCCTTTCTGCACAATTCCATCTACCTGGTGGAATTCACTTTTATTTGCAGCTGTGTTTGCATAGATTTAATGACTGGTTTGGGGAGAAAATTATATTTAAAAACCCATGTGTTTAAACAAATAGAAATCTTAATAATTAACTTGTGTGAATTCTAAATGTACATGGGAAAAGAGAATTAAAACCAGATCTGGGTGTGTCTAATGAGTCATATTTTCATAACGTTAACAAAAACCGTAAAGTATCCATCAGCCCATTCCACTGAGGCACATAGCGACTGTTACTGCCTGTATAATCGGGATGTTGTGCGATTTTCCCCTGTTGAATGGAGGCAGGTTATTTGATTACTTGAATAGCTGGGTGTTATCTTAATAACAAAACAGGGAAACTCCCAGACAGAGCACCCTGCGGCCAGTGAACGCTCGTGGGAGTTTTACTTACAGAACAATGTCCTGAGGCAGAAGGAAAAATTATTGGTTCAGAGAGATAACCAATCCGACTGCAGAGGGGGTGAGCCCAAGCAACTAGAGGAGGCAGGACCAGCCAATGAGATGTCTTGGTCCCGCCTTCTGTAGTTGCTTGGACCCATATCCTCCACAATCTGATTGGTTATCTCTCTGAACCAATCATTTTTCCTTCTGCCCTCAGAACATGTTTCTGTAAGTAAAACTCCTATAAGCCTAGTGAATGGATGCAGCCAACTCATTGTTTGGGGCTAAAGCCCTGAGAGTGGCAACAAGTCTGAAATATGCATGGATCATAGATGTGGTAGATATCTGCTACATGTTATGTCAAGCGAAGATGGGCCCTGAACAGCCTTATCCTGACTCATGGGGGTTTTACTTACATAAAAATATTTTGAGGGCAGAACAAAAAGTGGTTGGTTATCTCTCTGAACAAATCACTTTTCATTCTGCCCTCAGAACATTTTTGTGCAAGCAAAATTCCCATGAACCATGGTAAGGCTGCTTGAGGTCCATCATCGTTTGCCGTTGCTTGGGGCTGCCCTGAGGCCCGTACTATGGAGGCGCCTGGCCTGGTAATTACAGTGCAGAGGAAAGTTTCCAGATAGGCAGCGAAATGCTGCGAGATCAGGAAAATAAGGCTGCAGAGCTGTCATGCAATGACTCCCCTTCCAGAAGGGGGCAGTCTGCACTATTTCCCATTGCACCAAATCAAAGTGCTTTACTCTTCAAAACATCCATCCATCCACCCATTTTCCAAACTGCTTATCCTACTGGGTCGCGGGGGGTCCGGAGCCTATCCCACAAGCAACAGGCACGAGGCAGGGAACAACCCTGGACACGGGGCCAGCCTATCGCAGGGCACACTCACACACCCGTCACTCACACATGCACACCTATGGGCAATTTAGCAACTCCAA
>JAABNY020000040.1:10439862-10481795 GCA_015164015.2 Brevimyrus niger | reverse complement strand
TAGTCCATACGTAGAATGCAGCTTGGTCTCAATTTTGATTAAATGCCATGCCCCAGAAATGCACTGTAATGTAAAATCATAAACATAGTAAATATTCCTTACATTTATAATACAGATAATGGTTACAATGCTAATGCTTGTAAAAGAAGTTGTCTCTATTGAAAGAGGAGATCTAGGACATGTTTCGTCCATTTTTGAAAGGCAAGAGCAATATAGGATAAAAATTTAAACAAGGCTGTATTTCAGCCCTTTATATGATGTACATCCAGGGACCTCCTAGCAGTAAGCTAATCACTGATTACAATTATCTAAGGGCTAATATGCCAGTGACACTCATGAACACACATGTACACAAAATTTCCACAAAGTTTAAGAAAGGTTAATTATTTCAAAACACTCAATTAACACATTCTAAAATGCCTTGTAATATTTATATAAGAAAAACAGAGGATAATAGTTTGACCTTTTCATACCTAAGAGACACAAAGTCCAGGACACATCAGTTTGATACAATCTTCCACAGTACATTATTACACTCCTGTGTCATAAACATCTCGTCTAATTCACATTCAGTTGTTTATCACTGGATCTTACAGTCCACCCCTCCAGCACCTCTCATCCTCATCCTCCAAATGAAGCAACGGCAAAAAGCTTCTCTGATGGAAAAGAGAGCAGAAATAGATAAACACAGCCTAACAGGCCTAAGAATGACAGTGAAGACGAAAACCCCGAAAGGAGGTACCACTTCATTTCAAAGCGTGTATCTAAATAACCCACTATCGCTTGTTTATCCAGAAAACTGACCAATCAAAAGCAATGCCAGCATTGTGCAGAAGCCACTCCCTGCTTGTCAGAGCTGAATTCGCCAGGAGATGGAAGGAGCTACATTAGATGAGTCTTAGAAATTACGGCCTACAGATGGCTTTGGTGGCAGGATCTAGAATGGCTTTGGATCTTGCCGTCAACCTGCCGTCGATTCTGTGGATTTTCTCGATTCCATAAATAAATACCCCGGATGAAGTCCATAGGTCAACTTCAGGCATAGAAAACAACCTGCTAAAATATTCAGATCTTCATTATCGCTGTGTCCGGATTTATGGTGTCCTCTGTGACCTCTTCAAGGCACTGTTAATGTCTGTTTACTTTAAAATTGAGGAGTATCATCTTATCAAGCCAGTGCAGGCAGCGGCTGATGGATCAGAGCAGAGGGCAGACTTTGACAAGACTGCAAAAGGTTGGGAGAAACATCTCCGTGTCCCTTTGACATCAGTGGGAATGATTCCCATTTAACAACAAGGTGGCCAAGTTTCAGACCTACACACATTATCAGTGATATCGAAAGTGATGCTGATAGACTACAAACACAACACTATGAGTCAGCAAATCACCAGATGCAACCCAATCTCACTTCAGAATCTATATAACCTCACATACACCATCAAGGATAATGGAGCAGCTGATCTGCTCATAATTCACATGCCGTTATTTATGTTGTGGAATAGCTTTCGGAAAAGCTTTTCATCAGACAAGCTGCTGGCAAATGTTATGATGGTCACCTATGTTACTGAAGAAAAAGCCAAAAACCATGAAACGCACACTGACATGCAACGGCAGTGCTGCAAAGTCATATGTATCCGGCAAGTACAAGAGGTATTGTATACTCTATATATCAAAAAACATTTTGCTTCGTCATTAGATGAGATTTAAGAAAATTAGTAAGACATTCAATTTAATAGGAAATATGAAACATCAAGCATCAACAGGGGCATCTCAACCTTAAGAGCATTTTCAATAACTCACCGGTTGCTCTCATTATAACCCTGACCGGTACTGACATACAGTAACACTAAGCAGTGCCATGCACTGGCTGCAGTAATTAAGAGCAAAGGAAAAGACTCATTCCAAGCTACGCAGTGTATGTGGTTCCCTTATGTCACAGCAATGAAAAGCTCTCACATACTTAATTAGCAGAATGTTTGTGATGTATGCTCGTAAGATACCCGGAACTGATTACGCAACACTTCTCTGTTTACGCACTGCTTAAGGCCGTCTGCCAACGAATACACGCACACATTGGCTAGTGTGCTGGAATTTAAATAACCTCTGACCCCCGAGAGCCAACCGCGTGCAAACAACATTGTAGCGAACATGAACTTAAGACCTTAGATCATGCTCACTCTTCAAAGTGATCTAGACTTCATTTACAGCCCTTGCTATCATTCAGTCAGTGCTGCATGGTAGCATCTATATATAGTATTTTCTGCAGTAAAAGGTACACTTAATAGAAGACCCACAGTAGTAAGGTAGAAAAAAATAAATGTATATACACACACACATATATTTGTTATACAGTGCTGGTGTCTCAAATAATGTATCTAAACCAAGCTTATCACGCACTTGTCCAACATCACTTCACAAAAAGAACAAATTTGAAGGATATTATTTACAATAGACTATAAACACTGCAGCATTTACATTTTTCCTTCAACTGAATGTTCCGACATGCATAGAAATCCCAGACGGACGACTCAGTGGAGAGTGGCAGGACATTACAGCGAGATAAACACATCCGAAGCAACCCAAGCACTCTAAACGGTACTTCCCGGAAGGGTAATGCCCGCACCGGCTTGGCGCGTTATTTCAGACCACCTGGCAGTGGCGAGGCGCTTTAACAACCGCACAGGGCATGGGGGCGCCCGGGTAAAGCAGCCTTCCACCAGAGGCTGGAGAGAAGGGGCACATAAACACAGCTGACGAGCCACGTAAACTCAATCAAATGACCTTCAGCTTCCAGACTCCATTAACATTAAAATGTCTGCACTGAATGGGGTAACAGCTTCCACGCCACTTTAAAAGCAAACTGGTTGACCCCCCGCCCCCCCCAAAAAAAAGACACTATGGGTTTTATTAGTCAATATTAACGGCAAATTAATACCAACATGAACAAAAACACCAAATTTATTGATAATGTCCACAGGCTTACAAGAACTTAAAAAAAGTCAACACCCAAAGAATGGTACATTTAGCACAATAGAACCAGGAAAGGTCAGATGACACACATGTCTGTACATCAGAGGAGGACAGGCAAGGCGATGACTGAAAGGAAACAGAAGAGCCCACGCTTACCTTTCTTAGACTTGGCGCCTATCTTCAGTTTTGATGGCCATGCTATCTGAGTTTTCGTTTCCTCCATAATCTACAGACAGAACAACACACATTACCATCATTTGAACAAAATATGTCACAGGACAGCAATGGCGGGCTGGTTTGACACCTCCTGGGTTCAGTTCCTGTCCTGGCTCCTCCCCCCTTCTCCCAAGGACTCTGCTACCCTTAAGACTCATAATGACCCTGCACTGGATAGGCAGTAATGGAAAATGGATGAATGTCCAAGATGTGCCGGATCATCAGATAATGATTATGTTCTTTAAATGGACGGGTGAACTACACAAAGACTGGCCAACAAACAGACAAACAAAAAAAAAACCCTTCGGATCGTCAACGACACCCAACTTCAAGGAAAAAATGAAAGCAGGCATTGCACTTCAGGTCATGGCAAAAATGACACCTACTTCATTTTGTGTGGAAGGTAAATAGCAAGGATGGGTGGATAATTAATAACGAACCACTAACTACTTTGCTAAAAGACTAGCTAATCCCACCAAAAGATAATGCACATTCTTTGCAAGATTTGATTGTTTTCTTATCCTTAAAATGAAAAGGGCAACTTGGAGAATATTACAAGCCAAAAACACTTTTTCAGTGTTTTTTTTTTTTTTAAGATTGGTAGTGAACCTATTCATTATTTTTTGAAGGTTCCAACCTGTTTCAAATTAAAAAATAAAAAATAAAAAAACAACAAGAAAGTAAAAATGATAACCACCTGGTCCTTGATACTTATCCTAAATGTCATTTACAAGAAACAGTGGCAATATGATTGTTTGGGCTGTTTTCCAAGGATTATATTACAGACTCCAAAACATCTGAGAGGCATCCACTCTAATGACTCCTGAGTTGTCCACCAAAAGGTAGATGGAACACATGGCCGAATGCACATCATAACCCAAAACACAGCAGCTACGCAGACCGTCTGCCCGCACACATTTTCCATGTGTGTTCGCGTGAGTTGCCTCACCGCCCTCCATTTCCTGTTAATGGACCGAGGCACCGGGCAGACCTGCCACTAGAGGCAAACATCCACCATCTGGCTTTTTTTAGGCGTCTGCTGGAGTTGTGTAAAGACCGCACGATCAATCCTTCGCTTGCCATTTCCTTATTTGTCTTAATGTTCTGGAGTGAGGCACGAACATTCAGCGACGTGGAATGTGGTCATCATCACATCAAATAATATGAAGGATATGAGTTCATACATCCAGCTTAAGGTCTTTGAGTAAGTCCCTATAAAAGGTGACTACATAGCTAATTATATATCTCCAAGAATATACCAATGTCACCAGTGTCACCATGACTAAAGCCCAGCTTTCCAAAACACACCCAAAAGATCTTGCAACTCACAACATTCATATTAATTTTGGAAGGAAAATTATGTATTTTAAAAACTTTTACGATGTCCTCAATGCGTAAGATCTCCAAAGTCTCCAAAGTCTCGTTTGTAAAGTATATCAAATGATTGTGGCTTTAAATCTTCCTAAGTCTGATTGCATTGCGGAGATCGTATCAGAGTCTGTTACCGGATTGCTTACAGTCCCCTAACTCCACCTTTTCTTGACATGAAGCTCTGCTTTTTAATTCAGTTTCAAGGACATAGCCTTAGGGGACATTCTGTGATTATAAATGACTGAGCATGCATGCAAAGGTACGGAGAGGTTTCTTTCAATAATAAGTAAGCAATAATAAGTTACATCACTTTGTCATAATGTCGATAATTATTGCTGAAGGCCTTGTATATAATTTAATGGCGATATTGTCACAGGAGGTTGTCAGTCCTGTTTCAATCAGAAAAAGCTTCATTATACTGTCTCCTCAACAATGATGTAATGCTTTCTGATTTGACATTTTCTTTCCGTTTTAACTTCAAAAGGAGTTAAATACCAAGTAAAAAGCTTCCACTAAGACAAAAGTAGATAAGTGAGAAACTCAATTACGATATGATGGGCTGGATGAATGTAAGCTGGTTTAAAAAGTTCATAAAGGGCTGGGTTCTTAATTAAATACTTCTTTGACACTAATAAATTAACATTGTGCAAAAGTAGAAGATGGCCAAGAGTGTGCGTGAGATTCCGCTTCATGGGTACATCAAAAACATTTTGAAGAAACTGGAAGGGATATCACAAGTCTTCACATTACACGGAATGACCTTCTAGAAATCCGACACCGTAATGGAACATTTTAAATTGGAATTCATCACTTCCAGCTGCCTGGCTCTCAGGAGTAAATATGCACTGCTTTTTGTCACAAAATTCTATTCCTAAAAAAAAAAACAGATGTTTTAATACACCCAGAAACTATTTCGATACATGTGAATCAAAGTAACAAATGTTATTTGTGAACTTCCAATTAAAACATTCTGACTTGAAACACTCCTAAATTTCAATTCGTCCCCAGAATTTTTATTTTCTTTTAACGAATTTCATTGTTTTGCATTTGGAAACTATTAAAAACAACAATCCCAGTAATGGTGGACACTGGCACCATCCAACTTCTGGGTTGTGGGTTCGAATCCAGCCTAGCTTTGTCTGCTCGCAATCCCAGTGTTTATGTTGCCCGATTCCAAGCGTTTTGGTTTTCCAGTCATATTCCCATCATGCAGGTGAACTACTGACTTCCCCTCAGTGTCAGCCACCTTATGTGTGTGTGAATTCCCAGTGATAGACTGACACCCCTCCCAGTAAAATGCCTCTTTACTCGACATGGGGTGTGGAGTTAAACACAAGCAACGGGCTGAAAAAGGCCAAACTGGCAAATTATTTGCACCTGAAAAAGCTTGGCTAAGGGTTTCTCTCTAGACTCTAGTTTTAATTAATCAACCATGTGCATGGATACAATAAAAACATACAAGCTTTGCAATGGTTTCGGCACCAGCCTTCTAAAACGTAAAGGTGACATGTGGTAATTATTGAAAAATAATAAAGAAAGCCGACAGTCTTTTGGGAAAACCATGCTTATTGGACATATTTTGTTTTAAAAAAGGGTAAAATGCTAATGGTCACAGTTCTGTTGAAAACCCAGTTGAGGATGCATTTATATGGAGTTAAGATTAGCGTGTGTCCCCCCCACCCCCCCCCCGCACACACGTCCTCCACACTGTGAAATCGCATTTGACAGTTTGACAGCCCCAATTTAAAGCGCAGCTGAGAATCAGAGTCATCAGGTTGTAATCACATTACTTTAGTACATTTTATAACTCGTCCAGGTTTTCTAGATTCACAATTTCCATCTTTGCTGCATTCCTCGGTAAATCACAAGACATTCAACTGAATTAGGAGCCCGCTTTGCCAATTCACAAACTCGTCTGTGCCAGTTGTTTTTTTTTTTCTTTTTTTTTTCTTTTTTTAAAAATGCAATTACATATGTGTAGGAATCACATACTGCACCCCAGAACCCAGCAATGCAAACTCATGCTGGTTCTGAGCCTCAGGGAGACAACATGACACAAACATCACCTTGGGGAGTCTGAGCGCAAGTAGAAGCAGAGTTGAGATTTGCTGACGTAGTTTTCCCTTTCCAACTAAAGTGAAAGGAAAATGCCTCAGTAAAGCTCCACATTGAACCAGTGTTCCATGGAAATGATCCGTAGTGCTAATCGATAGCCCTAACCCTAACTCTTACCCTAAACCTAAACCCCAAAACCCCTAAATCCCTAACCCAAACCCCTAAAACCTAACCCTAATCCCAAGACAGTGGAACTGCACATGCGCTAAAAGGCTTGATAGTACGTCTCGATGGGTAGCTCCACTTGTCAGAACACCGGAACACAATGAACATCTCCATTTTCATCCCAACATGATTGCTGAAGGAGACTCATCTTTCAAAGTATTGAGTAAACTCAGCAAACCCTCAAATGACTTCAAGATGCAATAAACAAACAGATAAATCGATGAGAAGGTCACGTGTCACAATGTAATACGTCCATTCAGGAAAGTGACGTTCTAAGCAGAACACAGTAGAACACTAGCCCACCAATCATAAAGCAGAATGCAAATCATTTGTCAGAATTAATCACTTCTGACCATGCAGACACCTTGAAATCATTATGGTGAACTGAAGTAACCGGGAATTCCCACTAGATCATCTGGTGCCTGGCATTAATTTCTAAAAGCTTAAAAAAGGTTACAGCACTACTTAGACAGAATGCTGGATGTTGAAAAGTGTGTGTATAATTTATGGAACTGAAATAAATGTCATATATAATGATATATAAGTAGTCAAAGTCAAAATATTTATAAAAATATGTGCATTAACTTATTAAGGTGAAACATGTATAGGAAAATATTTTAAAATGGCTCTATATCAAACCAGTCTTCTCTGAATCTCAACCAATATGTAAACATTGTATAGTTACGGAGATGTGGTTTTCCTTACTGACAATTTGGCCGCAATTTAAAGTCATTAAGTTTTATAGAAACTGCAAATTCTTCCAATGAAGTGCCTTCAAAAGACTGTAACCTGATCTTGAGGTACTTTCCTTTCCTCTAGTAAACCTACAAGGCCATATTGTACTCCTAACATAGACAAAAATCACTCGAAAACCGAAGCCCGGAGATCCTACAGCGCTCATTTTTCACGTTGCCATTGTTTACAGCACGTTCCAATGGAAAGATGGCGGACGGGCAAGTGCAAGCCTGAAGCATCCGAGTGGCATTTACGCCGCACAAATCAGAGCTGTATTCAGCTCCCCACAAAAAAAAAACACAAATTTAAAACAATATTTCCACAGTAAATACTGGAAAGAGAGGGAAGCAGAGATGAGAAAAAAAGAAACATCCCAAGAACTACACTCCCTCATCTTAGGCTCTGGAAAATCCCTGACTATTGTGTTATAAACCACACTGTACAAGACCAGAGGTCAGAAATAACTTGGAGAGGCAGAGCTGTTCATTACGGCGCTAAACGGAAGACTCTCAGACAGTGACTAAGAGAGGCAGATCAGAGGTACGACACGGCAGAGGCCAAAACGAGTACCTCAGTGTGCACTACTACTATGCTTGTTAGACGGTACCCATATTCCCAAACACGTGTCTTTAAGTTGAAAGCTAAAGTTTGCGCCCCGCCTGCTGTGAGACAATGAGACACTTACATCTGAGCGCTGCCTTGCGTCCAGTGCGTGGGTGAGTAGGCGGACAGGAAGTCATCTAGATAAATGTTTCCATGAAAGCTCCCTGGATTTCAGCATGATTCACGGAGTGAACGCTAATCTCTTTAAAAGAAAAAACTGTTCCAATAAAGATCTTATGGGAACAACAGCAGGGTATTTACATTACAATAAAGAACTGACCTAAAGGTCTGTGTGTCTGTCCTATATGCACTCATCCATCGTAAATAAACCCTACTCTTCTCAAAGACTTCTCAAAAGGGGTGCTTTAAACATACAAGAGTCACCTCTATCCTGGACAGCAGTCAGTCTGAATTACAGAAAAACGCATGAATAACAGGAAAGTGGGCAGTGGAAGTAAATGCCTTTAAATGCACTACTGAGATGATTAGTCATTACAGACCTGGATGGAGAACAGTTAGAAATCAATGATGATTTGAGGAAAGTGCGCTACTTAAATTTCAACATGCTAATAAAGACTCGGATGAGCCAGATTCATAGCCAACTGCAAGGCACCTCATGAAAATAAGCTTAAACTTTTATTTGCCAGGACAGAACCAAACCAGCATAGGTTTCTGATCGCAGTTTGGCATCTCTTTTACCTAAAAACTTGCCATCTTGACAAATCTGTGTGCAAAGTGAAGATTAAAGGTGAGGAAGAGGGTGTGATGCGTACAACACAAAACCCAAGAGCACTATCGTCTGAATGCCAGCACTCCATCAAGGACCAGGCTATTGGCAGTGCCGTTGTAAAAATAAATATGTAAAATAAACTTTTAACTTTTAGAGATGTAACATCATAACAATTATAATGAACTAAATCTCATCTAAATCCTGGGTTTTCTACAGTATTTTTGCATTTCTGCAGCCACCAGTGTAGGAGAGAGTTTGATAAGGACACAACTTCATAGTTTTGTCACAGGAAGACTAATTTGCAGAGGTGTTTCTCTCTCGCTTTGATGGCATGGACACTCAGATGATGTCGTCTCAAATGAGTTTCCAGTAACGTACCAACATCTGGCAGAGCTGAACAGACAGTCTTTGTCTTGGCTTCTTTCTCTCCAATGCTGGTGTAATTTATTGGGAAACTAAAATGCTCCAAAACTGCTACTTATGACTGTAACCAGAATTACTTGTAACCAGCTCAAAGCCACAATCAGCATTGTGTTCCATATTGAACATCTACTTGTAAAATTAGGGTTCCATCGTTTCAGTAAATGTATTAGTTTCATTGCGCATACAGAACCAAAAAGGATGTACAGAACAATACATGATGAATATGTATACAATTAGTGCCCAACATCAAATACTTTCCTACGCTATGACTCTCTGAACTCTCTGCAATCTAAGCAGCATCTAAAACAGACAATTCTACTAGACAAGCACTAAAATTACCACTGTATCATTCAAAACCCCCCACAACTTGTGAGTTTTGAAAAAACAGAAGTGAAGACATCTCAGCTGAGCTGGGAAGAAAAATTTGGTTTGCTATTTATTAGTAAAACTGGTATCTCAGAAACTCTATAACTACTAGAATTCATATCTAAATATGACTGAATATGTGACATTATACAGGTAATGAAACTGTTTTTGACAGAATAATAATACATTAATTATAATTACAAAATCAGAATATCAGGACTAGAATATCAGAACATAGGAATTAAATAAGTAAGAGCAAGACCAAAGGAACTGATGAACAGTGACATGGCCCCTCCCCCCAATACCAAACAGTCATCTGAAAACGGATCAAATAAAATACAACTCTTCGCAAGGTGGCTCATATTCACATTTAGGCCCATGAAATGAGTGACCACAACCATTCATTTCGACGACACCAGTTTTTAATTATTTCCTTTCAAATGATGTTTCGTAACGAACATTTGTTTGCCAGTCATCTAAGTTGATTAACACATGGTCATAATACATGGAAGACATTAGCTGAAAGGAGGAATGCAGCATTCCTGCATAGATCACAGCTTACATGGCCCAGTGACAAAACTATAAAAAGTAACAGTTTTCCTACAGAAAAGCCATCAAACAGAAAAATGTCTGCCAGAGAGTGTGGAAACAAAACAACAATGTTACATGTGAGATGACTCAGCAACATGATTATACAAACTTTGGTGGAAAATACAAATCTCACTTAAGCATGTTAATCAAGGCGAATCATTGGAAAAAGTTATGTTATACTGTTGCAAATCAAGGGCCTTAGACGCCTAGAAGAATGAATGATGACATGTAGCTAATCAGCACACATTGGTTTTATTGGACGTGTGTTGTAGTGAACAGTATACCTTTTCTTATGATGGGATGAGATTTACATTTTGGAATGGAGAATGAAATAAGTTTACACAACTGTTAAAACTACACAAAGAGATTGTCGTTGCCAGACACACTGGATATTGAAATCAATTCACCATGTTTTTTCTCCACACTGGAGATTAAGCATTGGTTTATTTGAGTTTATTTTTACATTCGTTATAGAGCATTAGCTTGCAGGTATTTCCTACATAAACATATGAATGTCCCTTTAATCCATCAATTACACGAAGGTGCGGGCTTGCAAAAAAAAGTCAGGGTCAGGTGTTTAAAGCGACTGATTAAATAAAGTATAGTTTTACATCTTTGGCGATGTCCGCCTTGCCTGCATGACCTACAGACCCGCCACTGTTTACAAGGCTGTTAAAATTATAACCATTCGAGTGTATCGTTTTGCCGACCTGTTTAGCACATTCCTCACTTTTACGAGTTATCAATTTACGCTGCGATTTATAAGCGCACATGACGGTACGGAGGGTTTATTTTCTGAAAGAGCCGAGCCCGACATTCCCTCACACTTCTGCGGCTAAAACACCAAACAGCCGGGCAGTGCCAGGCGCTGTCCCGTATAGCGGTACTGAGACCACTGCCTTGCCGCGGATTAATTTCCGACCCGCTTCTGGTTAACGCAAACAAGACGACTTCGGTGGAAATGTCCGCACGTTTCTGGATGGTTATTTATCATAAAGGGATTTTCCGCCGGTGCGCTTCCACGGGAGACTCGCTGTTAAATTACAGCCGCGTTCTCTCCCTCAAAGCGACAGCCAGTCACACGCAGGCCCCGGGATGTTGTTCTCCACCCTCTGCCAATTAAGCTCCCCAAAGACTTTAGCTAAGAGCCTTTTGTGGAGCCCTCAGAAAAGGAGTAAAAACACGTTGGGTTCTTGCTTTCCTTGGCACGGACATAAAGGCTCCGCTCACGCAGCCTTTCTCGCCTACCGGTGCCACTCCGGGCTACGGGCTGTCAGGACCGACTCCGATGCACGAACACAGGCTCTGACAGAGCATCGCAATCACAATTTCACTACTGCCCAGCCTTTCATTTCATCCGATTGCCATGTCGTGTCTAAATAGCACTAAGAAAACAGTGAAGGGTGGATTATACTCTCATACCAAAAAATCCATCAAAACGCCAGCTCTCTCAAATTAGACAAACAGTATAAAATTTCACTTTTATCCGCAAGGCTGACTATTTGAATATGCATGCCAGTGATTTATGCCTGCTTGATTCCAATGAAGTGCGAGGCTCATCCAACATAAACCATTAGAAGTGATGCTTCAATCTTACCTTCTGAAAGAAATCCTCCCCTCCATTGACCACTCCTTCTGTGGCAGCTGCAAAGACAATAACAATTCAGAATCATAGCCATTACTTACATATACAAAAAAATCTGTACAGTTATTGCAATAATTCTAACACAATTCATCTTTATATGAAGTATATGGATGGTTTGTAGGTTCTCAGTATATTTCATTACGTAGTCTATAACGGTTCTAGAACTTATTACCTTATTTCCTAATTTATTTCTTAATTTAATTCCTAACCTTACGCAATGTCACACTATACATGCATTTATTTTTCTATACATCCATCCTCCAACGACGAATTCAGTGCAGGATCAGAGTGAGTTTGGAGTCAGTCCCAAAAAGCCAAAGGGTTAGCTGAGGCAGGGGAAAACCCTGGAAGAGGTAGTGGGTCATCTCTGGGCATCCACCTTCACACACACAGTGTGTTTAGTCCTGAATGCTAAACATGTTATGCTGTAAGAGACTTCCATAGTTCTGTAAGTAGAATGTCACATGTTCGACGTGACGTTATGTATCGGAGTGCATAGAGCAAACTGCCATATAACTTAAAAATACCGTTATTGCACCGGAACATGCCTATAAGTTAGCCAACACAGCCATATTAATGGACTCAAATGTATCCATTGGATGCAAGACAACTAAGAAGTAGCTATAAAAACAGAGAAGAAAATTCTAGAAAAGTTTCCCTAACTCAGGAGCGGTAGGGAGCTGAAACACAGATCCAACCCTATACAATACGGACGATTGAACGTGGCAGCCGTCCGCGACTTGGTGCCGCACCACCCCCAGTACAGTCACATGTGTGGCATATGAAGAACATTCAAATTCGTGTTTAAAATATATTATCTTACCAGAAATCTATTCCACATTCCTCAAAGTTGTTTACCGAAGAAATAATATTCCACACAGCACGGGCTGTTTTCACTGCAGAACTGACAGCTTCAACCGCACACCTGGCTTGAGAACACGGTGGCAGAGCGGAGTCTGCCGCCAAGCGTCGACTCTACCTGTGCGTTCAAAGCCAAAAAAATCGCTCCACGCCTCCTGCTGACAAGCTGACACTGGTGATAAAATCTACCGTCAGTCATGTGACGAGTTCTCACGGCAGGAAAAAGAATCGTACCACTTAGTTATTTTTCATTATATATTCAGATATTATCTCAAACAAACATCCATCCACTTTCTATATCCGCTTTTCTATATCGAGGTCCAGAGCCTGTCCTGGAAGCTGCAGACCGATGGCGGGGGAACAACCCAGGTCGGGGTATCAAACCATCGCAGGCTACGCACAAACACGCCATTTACATCTACAGGCAATGTGGCGCGTTTCGAATCGTAGGGATAGAACATGGAAAAAAAAAAATCCGCAATTACACGGGCAGAACATGCAAACTCCACACTCGAGGGGCCCTGGGTGGAGACTCGAAAACGACGTTCCAGCAGCGTGAGACGACTCTGCTAGCCGCTGCACTGCTGCGCCGCCTCAAATCTGCACCAATACACCGGAAATCCAAATACACAAAACTCGTCGACTGGCATCCGTGTTTTGGGCCGGACCCACCGGACACAAGTCAATATGGGTGCATCTCCATAGTTATGGGGGAGAAGCACAGGCTGCACTAAAAGAAGCTAAAGATGTGTGCAGTAGCCAATAATATGAGCTGAGAAAGAAGACGACGCCTGAAGGTGTGGAGAAATATTTTTTTGCAAAGTACAGTAAGTTTTTTTTACATAATAAAATACCCCAGTACAGGTAATGTATTTGCATCGTAACGCCTAATGGTAGTTTTCCATGATATATACATTACTTCATGCATCCTGTATTACAGGTTAGATATGCAAGGTGGGTCATTATACGGCCTGGCAGTGCTGCCCGTCCTCTGGCACCTGTTACACTAAGCGCTACACCCGCCAATATCCAACTACGTCCACTTTCCGTCCATCCTCTGATCAGTAAATGTTATTTACTGTGAACCTAGGACACGAATGCATTAGGATGTTACTCAAAAAGATGGATACCTGTACAGTGTACATTGTTTTATATGTATCAAACCAGGTTTAGTTTTTTCAGGCAAAAATACATTTTAAATTTTTGTGATGTTGAAAGAAAAGCTAGCAGCAATTCCATTTTTAGAAGAAAAACTAGTGAAGCAGAATATCCAGATATGTAAAAAGGTAAAGTTACACATTAAATAATACTCTGCAAATAATTATCACTATCATATTACTCTGATTATTGAATGTGGAGTGCTGGAAATGTCATTTCAGCTGAATAATCTTTAAGGTCATTGTCTGGATATCAAATTAATACTTAAACAAAAAATAGAAATATACATATTAATTGAACTACAGTTTTGGCATAGTTTTTAATTTAGAACTTCTCAGCAGGTACCAAAAGCAGCCAATATGTCACTAGATTTTCCACTAGAAATGGTATGCCAACCAGCTTGGCACAAGCACTCTTATCTGGAAGCCATTCACAGAAAAAGGTCTGCAACGTGAGCTGTCTGGAAAAGGTAAAATCTATGTCTCTCCCTGCCAAACTGATCCACCAGAGGTTACTAAAGAAATCACTGTCAAAAAACAGCATGGTCGTTACAAAAAGACAGCATTCCCCAAAGCCTGAACATTTGCCCATCGATAAATCCCGGTCAGCCAAATCTAGGACCAGCTGGTATCATTTACTCCTGTGATAAAAAGCCAAAATAAAGGTACGATTTAAAAGTACAGAAGGATGCTGTCACGTTTCCATATAAGTGCAATGACCGGCTTTTCACTCTGACTCTGATGTACAATAAAAGTTTTTTTTTTCCCCTTTATTTTTACTTTGCATTTGAGCATTCAGAGTGATGGACTGATATACCTGCTGAGGGATGCCAACTGAACATTAGAGACACAGCTCTGGAAAATACCACTAAAAACGTGAAAATTCAAAATGTCATAAGCAGCCAATAGGGCACATTTGAAGAAAATATATCATGTATCTATGGATTTGAAAACCACGACAAAAACAAACACACGTTTCATACTTCATACATGCACAGCAGTCAAAATGACGACAACCCTGCAAAAAAACGGTTTACCATTTGACTTGAAGGACACCAACGTTTTACAGCAGTGTTTCCAAATCCAGTCCGCAGGAATCCCTAGGCAGTTCACGTTTTTGCTCTCGCCCAGCTCCCTACCAGACAATCCACATTTTGCTCCCTTTCAGCTCCGTACCCGCACCTGGGAGGGAGCAAAAATGTGAACTGTCTGGGGGTCCCGGGGACCAGGTTGGGAAACAATGCTTTAGAAGACGGAAAAACCATCCTGGGACAAAATACGAAGAAACACAGTCACGCAGGGTTTGTTAGCTGGGCCCTTCATTGATTGACAACAGCAACAGTCAGCAGCACCACCCAATGAAGAACAGTTTCCTATGACAAATCTGAAATGCCTGCATTATTATTCATTTTTTAGTTAAATTTGGCTGTTTTCCGCAGCTCCCATGAATGCGCGCTTCAGCTACACACCCAAAACGGCTTAAAAAGAGATTCGCATCTTTTAAATAACCTAAAGGTAAAGTCACATACAAGGAAAAGTATCAACATAGGCTTTTAAAAGTTTATGGCATGTATAAATTACCATAAAAAGTCTGGTACCGTTTACATTAAAATATCACACAGCTAACATGGTATGGTCGCCATTTTCCCCAACCTTTCCCTAAGCCTTGTCAACTTCTATAAAATCTGAAAGCCGCAGCAAGCATGGGAAAAGGCTCCTTTCCCCCTCAAATGCTGAAAATACAGATTGCAGTAAAAGTAAATTATAGTCTTGCCTTTGCTCTTCCTTGACTTGTGCTATTCACAATCAGCTTTAATACCTGTCCAGGTCTATCACATGATTCAACGCAAGCCTTTCCAGTTGGCCAGCAACAAATATCTGGAGTTACAGTATGCACCACAACAAAAATAAACCGGATAGGATACCTTCATAAAAATCCAAATCGAAGTGGAATAGCTTCCCTGAGTATGGTACATGGCTTGCATGCAATGTCCTCAAGATAGATCTCTATTCCTCTGAGCAGAGGCAGACATTTCAGGTACAGAGAAAGTAAAACTCCAAACCAGGATTTTTTTTCAACCAACTAGTCCAGTATTCTATGACTGTGACTCTTTATGCTGAACTGGTTGGTTGAAACAAAATCCTAGTTTGGATTTTTACTTTCTGGACTTGAAATGTCTGCCTCTTGAGTCTTGTCAACTCACGCTTCATGGGAGTCAATCCTATACCACCCTCTACACCCATTTTTACCCTACACAACAATGCAGGGTTTGCCTGATGTTAATATGGGCACTGGATGCTTTGAGTAATGCAAGGGTAAACCTGCCAACGATATTGTTATGGTGTGAAATACTAAATCAGTAAATGATCCAATGCAGAAACAAATATAGAATTCTGGTCCATTGAAGTGTCATGCAATGCCAACCTAATTATATTAATTCATTTTTTAAAAATGACCGTCCTAGTTATATCTTTCAATGCAATTATTTGTCATTCGAGGGACAGCAGTGGCATAAAAGTTCAATCATTGTCTTGGTCTCATCTTCTTGGTATCATTGGTCTCTTTCTGCCAGGAACAATCAACCCCCATGTGGTTTGCTTTGGATTGAGTTTGAAGTGCGTATGTAGCGACGTCACGACAGACTTCTATGTATGCTTTTTTTTATTATTATTCACAAAAATCCCATTTGTTGCGCTGCATGCAAGACAGAAGCCGCTAATTGAGCTGCCTTTATGTTCGCCTACACTGGCATCATCATCTCGGATTTGCTTCCTCTCCCAGCTGTCATGTGGTGTGAAGATCCCTGCTTCACTGAATCTGGAGGACTCAGGAGAAAGAATGCCCTAGCGTTGCCTGGCAACACTGAAACAAACTTGCAGATGCGTAATGTTCCACTTCAGTTGAGGACAAAAATCTGTGTGCTGACTTTTTACTTGCCAGACGATATTTCGCAGGTTTTACTATAGTTGTAATGGAAATGTTTTAAAATTTGCTCAGTGAAGTGCATGGCTTTATGGATTTTAAATTTGCCAAACAAGCCAGTTAAATGCATCATACTTCATCATCAGGAGAAAGTATGTTCACCAATGATGGTTATAGCAGTAGAAAGGATCATAACACAAAAATCCTTTCTGATCACAAATCGTAGGCCATTCGCTCATCATTCCTAAATGTATTGAAAGGAAACAGAACTACTGTTCACATTTTAAAATTCATTCCAAATTAATTAAAAGTGTGGTTTCCATCTTGACATCATTCTGGTGGTGCTTGTTCGCAACATTTCTAAAAACAGTTTTTTTGGTACATGACCTTACAGTAGAAATTACCAAAGAGATACAACATTATGTACAGCAGGAGTCTCAAACTCAAACACAGTTACACAGACACACAAAGTGTCCCATCTTTTTCAACTTGAAATGTTACGTTTATACAGTTATTAACTATATTCAGGACATTCTGACCTGGTCAGCTTTTTGACAGTCTGACAATGGCCTGGACACGGCCATCAGACTGGATCTGCTTTTTGATTCACTGAAGTTCATAGTGGGGAAAAATGTTTCTCACAAAGACATATTACCCACATGAACTGTTTGGACAACTCTAACAAGGAGTGTAACTCTCTCAGAAATTGTGCAACCCTGTCTGGATTTACATTTTATCTCTAAACTTTGCTTTGAGGTCAGTGCTGCACTGCAAGTTTATAAACACCATCTGAAGTGTGTTTATGTGTATGATCGCGATTCAACTAAAATTAGTGTTGCCACAACTATTTTTCTATGGATTAATCTATCGACTATTGGTCGCTTGGTTGATTAATTTAAATGATTAGTTTTCCTCCAGGAAATCATATTGACTGTTTAGGTACATTGTAGTTTGACAACAATAAGCTGTGTCATGGCAGACTTTTAAATAATGGAGGCTGGCTTTTTGGCACTACAGTATACAGATGTTATTTTCACCCACAACTCGATAAGCAGATTAGTAGTATAGAATATTAGTAGCCTAGAATATTAATGAGTTGGACATTATGATGCCCAGAAGTTAGTAATCTGTATAAATTGGGCATATCCTTACGCTTATTACATTTGGTTAGTGGAGCACGCCACATGCAACTGTATTAGTATACCATGGAAGCAATAAATACTGAAGTAGCGGTGAAGAGAGGGACAGCTCAGCAACCACAACATGTTTTAAAGTCTAACACTGTTGTGTTCAGTTGCAGTTTTCTGCCAGAACACTAGGTGGAGTGTTAATAGAGCATTACATAATTAAATGATAGGAAGTGAGTCTTGAGAGAATGTCTTTGGCTTCTTGGACGTTTCGTACAGAATGTTGAAACAAAGAAGCACGTTCCGAGTTACCCACAGTCGTCAAATTATTATTCTCTGCATCCGGTCACAACAAACAAATTTGTTGGTCAACGCGGTTTAACTTTTATTTCAGTTCACCAATTATTTAGTATTCGTCTTCATTTCAGTTTTAGATAACGGGTTCCAACAATACCAATGTGCACAGACACACGCAGGCACTGTTATTCAATGTAGAATGTGCCCAGATTTTATCCTAAACATTTTCTCAAACACTTATTCATTGAAGATTCGACGGCAGTAGGCAGACAACCGCCTGGCTTTTATCAAGCGTGTTCAGGCCTAGTTTCAATCATAAGTAAATACTCATATAATTATGATGAAATGTAATTGTTTTCCTGGGACAACACCTATACTCCCTCAAACACATATATTCCCTCAAAATTGATTAAAACCAGAAATTTTACATTAAGACCTCAACATCAATATGTATGCAAGTTAGCATCATTTTTAACACTTCAACTTAACTACGCCGCATGGATGCAAAAAAAAGAAAACAGTGCTACAAACATGACCCACTTACTTGTGAGTCTAAACTTTTTACTCAAAGAAAGTCGGTTTTTATCTGACCTATCAGAATTCAGCCCCAACAACATTAGACACACCCACAGAACGCATTTCACACTCAACTATGACCTAATCAAATCATCAAGGTGTCATTAAACTGCTTCCTAAATATAAATATCCACTAAGCACAATCTGGAAATGTCCCATGACAATAACACGGACCCGTTATGAAAACACTAAAACAAGATAAATGGAAACTTTTACCATATTTAAAATGAATGAAAACTGCCATGTAACCCTGGTCTAGGTAAACCAGATCCCAGGTATTTTTTTAAGTATTACAAGTCAAGTTTCCCTTAAGAATTTTGAACATGCTCCTGAGAGCCTAATCATGTGCAAGAATCACATTCGTAAGCAAGTTCTCCAAAATTTCCTAATTGTAACAGCATGGTACAAACCAGGCTGTAACTGCACACATCTACAAGAAACAGACTGTGAGGTAGTAATAATTCATGGCAAAAATGCGTGTAACGTCTGTTTTCTTTTCTGCAAATTTCCTAGCTGTTATTTCGGCCCCTTTTTGTACATTTGTGGAATGGGGAGGGTGAAAACTTTGCAAGGTTCATGAAGCAAGGAGCAGTTCTTCTGCTGTATGGTAGAAGATGGAGCAAGGATCGAATCCAGAGCCGTTCGATAACATGTCCAGCTGTATAAATGCCCGACATAAGCTGTGTGGGTCTATTTGGGTAATAGCATCCGCTAGGAATGTGCCAAGCGACTAAACGACAAACACAACATTATGACTGGTTCACTCCCCTCCACCCACAAAGGCCATGCAGCTGGTCTATTTCCAAACTGAGTTGCATCTAACGCCGGAAACCTGTCAACGGGAAATTTGCAGCATAGTATCCACCTGATAAACATTTTCTACATATTTTCCTTCATGCATCTTATGTTGAATATTGTTTTTTTTTTCCCCATAATATACTGAACCAGTTTCTCAACAAAAAAGAAGTTCATTTTAACTAGCATATAGCATGTTCAATGTGATTGATTCAGTGTGATAAAATCAAAAACAAAGTTTATTATTTAAACTGGAATGTTTATTTTGAAGTGAAAAAATAGCTAAAATGTTGATCACAGAGGAGTGAGAGTACAGAAATATTGTTGACTAACTGGCAAGGCAGACAAAAAAAAAAAACAGCACACCAAAGAACCACATTAACATTTTATTTTGGGGAAGAAGCACATGTATAACATATAAATAACATACAAACCATTGTATTATGGGTGTTTTGTCATTCTGGTTGATTTTAGTGAATGAATGTGTGTAAATGGTATAAGTAAAATACAAAACATTTTACTTTGCGTGTTCTATTTTCCATTCAAATATTATAATCACACATCTGTTGTGTTTTGAGAGCAGCAAATTTCTCCCAAGGACCCTGGCTGCCTCTTGTGTAATGCCTTATTCTTCCTCTTGTCATAACAAAGTCGCCGTTCCTGGCCAGCATCTTTCAAAACCAGAATCTTTCAAACAGCTGGTGCAAATTAACCTATGAGAACGCTGGGAACGCCCCCCACCACCTTCTCGTCAAGACTCTGAGGGACCAAGATCTGTACCACTGAAGGCTTCCTGGACTTTGAGGTCAAATTTGCTACCACATGAAGGAAAATTTCAAGCTAAAAGAAAAAAAAGAAAAGAAAAAGAAGTTTGCCTGTAACGCATCAGCATGATCTCATAAAGAGGAATTCTGGGCACAAAATTAGCGGCAGAGTGATGCCACACTGTCCCCCCCATGCTGCAACCACTTCGTTAAACCCTCTCTCTGAATTTCAGGCCCAGAAAAATTCACTCCATGACAAATACATCAGGGAAAGGACTGGGTTTTGGAGCTGGGTGGACAGAGGGCCGCGCAAGCAGCTCCGACTTCTGAACGGCCGGGTTGTGTTTCCCTGGGCCCGAGTCCAGTGGAGAGGCGGCCCAAAGCACATTCCAATCAGCATTAACTTCCTGCCTAGTACTTTTATTCAGCAGGCGGGGGACAAAGACTCAGTGAATACGTGCAGTGTGTGCGTTTATACGCTGCAGATGGACATTCTGCTGAAATTCAAAAACATTTATCCAGGGCGTTTCTCATTCCTGCACGTGAGCCATTCTTAATAATACTCAGGGA
Source organism: Brevimyrus niger (assembly GCA_015164015.2). Classification (NCBI taxonomy): domain Eukaryota; kingdom Metazoa; phylum Chordata; class Actinopteri; order Osteoglossiformes; family Mormyridae; genus Brevimyrus; species Brevimyrus niger. The sequence continues at coordinate 10,460,795 of JAABNY020000040.1, read as the reverse complement.
CAAATGGCACAGCCAACCAGATGTCAAGATAGGTCATCGGTTCAGCGCTCATACGAGCCAATTCTGTACAGGCAACCAAACTGAAGGCTATCAATCAAGCCATTTGCCTGTACTGAAGACAAGTGTAACCTTTACGCAGGATAAAAAGATGATATGACGGTTCTGAGTATTCTAGGTCATCCAACTGTCCATTTGTATTCCTACAATCCAACACTTCGCTGTCTTTGAGGAATAAGGATTTTTTTTCATCATACACAAAATGCACAAGTCTGCATTGAGCTCTTGAAGTTTTAGCCAAAAAAGTTAACCTACTTAGCATATGTTTTTACCCCATGGTCAGTTCTGCATTCTTCATGTTCTCAAGTTTCAATAATAGAAACAATTGAATCGAGCTCTAGAAACGTCCCAGTATTATTCTCCTTGGTACTGTGCCTTCCATAATTTACGTAACAGGTTGAAGTAAGATACTGTCCACTCACAAACATGCATGCGCCTTATATACACATTTATCCCAATCAGGATTTAGTTGCAAAATCACCTTGGTCGGATGCATCAATAAACAATTCAACACTTCAAAAGGACAGTTACCACAGAGACCTGAACACAGAGACATTTTTCAGTGACACTGCCAAAAAAACATTTGGCAAACTGGCCATAACAGAACAAAACGATTACTCAATTTGCATCTTGTGAGATCCCAAGGTCACTGGGAAAGGAATTAGGTAAATCATTGCTCACGGTTTAAGTTAGGAAAACATCTAGCCTAGCGATGAGTAATCCATGGCTTAAAGATGAACCAATGTAAAGGCGGAGAAATTCAGCCATTATCCTTTTTCACGTTAAAGCAAGTGGAATTAGACGTTATTTCCAAAACTCAAAAGTGTATCACTTTAGCGCCCACTGCTTACAATTTCAGAGTTCTTTTTCCTTCCAATTTTAGAACAAGACTAATTCTGGAAATTGCATCTTTGTCATAAAATATGTCATCAGAATAATCTGAAATGAAAACAGTACTGCAAAATGACACAACACAGTGGTGCAATGTACTGTAATTACAGGCTACATTTCATTTTTAAACACGGATTTTAATATGTTGCGTATACACCAAGGGCGCCAATTTGGGTATGGATACCAGGGACATGTCTCTTCCAATACTGAGGGAGTGCCGTGTGTTTAGACGAGGGAGGCTGATTTGGTCCCTATCAATGTTGAAACCAAACCTACGTCCTTGATAAATTCAGAAATAAGTGTCCACCAACACAACCAGGTAACCTACAAAACTGAGCTTCAGCTTCTACCAACATAATACATGCATGTGTTAAAGTCGAAAATGTTATGTTTGGGGAGATTTTACCCTTTGTGGGAAGAGCATCAGCTCTGCATTTGGTGGTGAAGCTCTCGGCGTTTGCATGACCTACAATTCAGGACAGAATATTGTCTTCATTTGATCCCTCACTCCTTCCAAAAAATGACTCTGGGCTTACGTCACCGTCTGCCTCACATAAAGGGAGAGTTCACGACACCGAACGAACTCACAGCGTTCTCCATGACGTGCTGAAATGTGATCAAAGGATTTGTATTGCTGGAAAATTATTATTATAATATAATACAAGTTTCTATGTTAAGTGCACGTTTTGAGTTCTATTTGTCTTTGATGAACTGGCATGAAGTCAGTCTTTAAACTAGTTGGATTTAGACTAGCTGGACTTAAAACTAGCTGGATTATATGTACTAGATACTGTGATGCTTTGGTTAGCACTGTTGCTTCACACCTCTGGGACCTGCATTAAAGTCTCTGCCAGGGTTCCGTGAGTAGAGTTTGCATGTTCTCCCCGTTTCATTGCGGGGTTTCCTGCAGGGACTCCGGTTGCCTTCCACAGTCCAAAAAACATGCTGAGGTTAAACTGGAGTTGCCAAATTGCTCGTAGGTGTGAATGGTGTGTGCATGAAACCTGTGATGGGTTGGCGCCCCATCCTGGGTTGCTCCCTGCCTTGCACTCATAGCCTACGGGGCGGGACGGGAATACATGTCCCTGAATGGGACAAGCGGTTTCAGAGAACGGATGGATTATCTGTACTAAAAACTGTGGGTGAGAAACTTAATCAGACATGTAGAGGTCAATGTGCACATCCCTCAGTCTCCCTGCATCTCAACTGTACAACAAAGCAAAAATATTCCTCCCTATTCATCATCATCATATGTAAATATACCTCTAAACTGGCCTCATCCAGCCCTTGCAATAATGTTTATCCGTGACACCATGGAAACTGAACGACAGAGCAGCCCATCTGCGGCACTTCCAAACAGAGAGGAAAAATTTTCCATTCCACTTCTTCATCGAAATATTACTCATTTCGAAGTGGCAAATTATTTTGAGTTTTTTTGGAAAGCCGTAATGTTGGAAACTGCTTGTTTGCTTCACTCAAAACATAGAAAAACAACCGTGAGTAAACACACATGTAAGCAGGCATCAGACGGTGACTCAACAAACGCTCGATTGTTGTGGCTTTGACAAGAAGACTGTTGCATCATTGTATGAACAGGAAAACAAAGTCACACTGTAAATAATGACGATCTAGACTACAGGTTTGATAACTTTCCCTTGTGTACAATCCCTGTATTATTTTAATTGAAACACATCTAATTTGTTTTTTTAGAAAACTGATTAGCATAGTTGACAAAGAAATAGGTTGCAAAATACTCCCATGCAAAGAGGTGAGACGGCTGCACAAGCATGTGGTAACATCATCATTAAACTGCAGTTTTACCGTTTGGGGACCTGCGCTCTGGTTAGACTTCCCTCAAAACCCTCCCATCTCAAATACTTTGGCTTCCCCCAAATTTCCAAAGATGCTTTACAAGGAAAAGAAAGGGGGAGGGGGGAATTCCAGCTAGATTTCTCAAGCAATATACATGCTGGAACCACATTTAAGGGAGGGGGCGGTGACTGATTAACTACTATATTTACCTCTAGAAAACTAAAAATAAAAGTGGGAGGTGTTAAAATTAGTACTTTTTTGGCATGTGATTAGGTGTCATTTTTAATAAGAAATGTAACCAATCAACTAAGCAACATACATGCATTTTAGTGGATAAAAATAATACAGAAAACTAGCTCGGCGATATTTTTCTAGCAGCAAAAAAAATCACACCAAAATGTGGCAAAATGTCGACACAAAATATTTTTTAAGTGTCGAAGGATATCGACAAACTGACTGTGTGTCAGTGTCTCTCATTAGTGGAAGAGAAAGATAAACGGAATTTTAAGTCAGTCCAGCTGGAGTCTAGAGACTGGCCCACCAAAGACAGTCACTGAAAGCTACTGTGTGGTTCGCATTAGGGTCATATGCTATCTGTATAAGATACATTTGTTTCTGAGGAAGTTCAGGAATTAAAAATGTATCTCAGTTTATCGAGTCCCCCCCCTCCATACCTACTTGCTTAAAAATTTGGAGCTTAACATAGGCTTCTCTTAGAACATGTGGCCTTCAGGCTCTGACTAATTGGCATAGCAAAATGTAATATGCCTGCCTATCATGTTTTGTTAATCCACAAATGACCACAATTCAACTGGTACATTCAGGAGCTGAAATCACTCGAGTTTCCAAAGTGGAACTTTCAGGTACTTTCAGAAAATGTGTCATGTGGTTCAGAAACGCACTCCGACTCTCACCCATAAAGCAGGCGCATACTCCCCGTACTGATCCCGCAGTACCACTGGCAACAGCCTATAATCCACGAAGCCACAAACAACTGACAGATTACTATTTCCATTGTATACTGTCTGTAGAAATAATGATACGATACTCTTGGAGAAACGAATTGCACAAGGAAAGCATTCCAGACAAAAACCATGTGCCTCTTCGACCCTTTAGATCGGAGCATTTATTTTGCTTAGATGTTATCTGAGGGTTCTTCAAGGAATAGGAGCTGACATCCTCCTTTGGAAGCAGTGATTCAGCAAGACTAGGAGGCCTTTACATAGGTGCTCTTACATAAGCTGCGCACTTTCTGCAAACCCCACTACTACATGTACAACAGGGATGAATCAGCTGCTAAACTAATAAAATGCTGAATCTGTGAAATACCTTGGGTGCATGTCTTGGTGTGGCTTTAGTGTCACCTGTCACATTTCTCAAATTTAAAATCTTCAGAGAAGATGAAAATACATAAAATGTAAAGATGTCTGGTTAAGAATGCTGGAATAACTTGGCTTGTATCCAAACCCAGAGATTAAAGATTAAGATAATAAAATACAGCCTTTACTTGCATGCTCAATAAACTTCTCTTAAAATGGACCATCTTACCCATTTGTTTTTGGTTTAAATTACAAAAATTATTCCGTGTATAGGAACGTATAATGGCACAGTCAGACTCAAGAATGCAAATGTGTGCATGCGCTCACACAAACATCTGCAGACACGCAAAAGATGGATACCACAGAAGTTAAAGCAAAACAGAGATCAGATACAGCAAGTATATGAACCAAGTGTTTATATAAAACACACCCACAAAAAACTATCAAAACCCCAGATACTTTAAAGTAACTCACACTGCCCTAAATTAATGAACATTTTTTTTGTCATAACATCCCAGAGAGGAGCAGCAGACTCTTGTGTTGTTCATCCTTTACTGGTTGTGGTAGTGCCCTGTGGCATTCTTAAAGACTGATCTTTTCCTTATTCCTTAGCAAGCTAAATAAACTATCGTGCACTTACTCCATACTTTATCTGATCGGACGAAAGCACAAAGGTTGTGACCAGACATAAGCTATTACACTTAGATTTGAAATTTTAAAAGCTCCACAAACACTACTGCTATTGTTTAACCGAAAAAAAACACTCATATATTGTACAGTTCATTGTTATTTATGCTTTATTTATACTCAGCGGCCGTAATGAAACAGATTGGCTTTTGATTTTATGAATTTAATGATACATTGATGCTTTAAAGAGGCAACAATTTAACAATGTATTTTGTCATTTACACAGGTGCGTGAATCTACACTCATTCAATAACTGTTTTACACTGGAATATTCATCTGCATTGCCTCTTCTATACTATAGTGGATGTCAAACAGGATTTTTTTCTGCTATGTGTGGAGGGAGGATAGGCAGTTTAAGGGAAAAAGAATGAGCTGTTGAAGATTAACTTACCTCCAGCAGAGAAAAGCCACTTCAAGCGAATACCATACGGCTCAAGAGTGTTGAGTCAGAGAAAGAAGAGAGACAAACACCCACAGTAGAAGCCTTTTCTACCAGGGCTCAGATCTTCTAAAAGCAAAGTTAGGGTGTCTTGTAACCCTAATTTGACACATTGACGGCTTTTCAGTTTGAGCGATGTCTAGGCTGACATCTATCACTATGCAAATCCTTGAGCATCTACACTGCACTCTCCTACCCACCAGCTATATTTCAGCATCTTATGTTTCTCCAAAGGTAGATGATGATACTGCAGACCTGTAGCCAGAAGCTAATCCGGTTACCAAACAGAGTAAACAGTGTGTGATTTGTAAGTTCTATAAAAACATGACTTAATACAGAATACATGCACAAGTAACAGAGAAGCTTATGACACTAATAACGGGTTTATCATCATAACTGATCCAAAGAATCCAGAGTGCTCAATTCAGTGTTTCATTAAGTCATAATTATTATTAAGAAAAGAAATTGGCAATCTACACTTATTTCTGATGCAAGTTTTGTAGTATTATTATTATTATACATAACAATAATAATAATCAATCATCATCATCATCATCATCGTCGTCACATACTTGCATCAGAAAATACTAGCGTTTCTGCACCAGCAATGACCCTCCCACAGCATGGAGACACTCAAGAAGAAAGCAGATTCCGATTCGGCCAGTGAATTACAACAGAGTCCATTAAAGCCAGGTTACTTTTCTCACTCCCTGTGGAGCAGTGAAAACAAACCAAGACTTAGCAATAAATAGTCGTGTTTCATGAGCCTCTGAATCCCAGTATCTTTAAAAACATGTATGTAAGTCCCAGTCGCTCATATTGCACACAACACATGTATACTACATACTAGTGGATGGAATAAGACTTTGAATCCTTCAGTGAGTGAAATTGCAGTGTTCTCAAACACCGCTTGTTTCAACTTCAACAGGAAACAAAAAAAGTGGTTTACACCAGTCACTAGGCAAACAATGCTCCCACATAACGTGGGCGTTAATGCCACATTTCCCCAATAACAAGGCATTCTATGGTTTTAGAAGCTATTTTATGAAATTAGTTTTGAATGTCAACATGGAATTGTCGACATTAAATATAGATTCCGACGTCATGACATTTAATTAAAGCAGGTTTCAAATAAAATATTAATTTACCACAATGTGTAGCCATCGTGATGAAACATTTGAAACTGAACCGCAATAAGTGCTTTTGATGACCAGATGAAGGTAGAATAAATCATACGCTATGGAATCAACAGGGACCCCTACTGGTCAGGTCATAATACAAATTGATATTTCCGCACCATGCATCTGTAATCAACGGTAACGTTTGCCTTATTCTCATGTTAAATATAAGAATTAGAAGGATGCAGCCAATTACTTTATCAATCATCAAGCAGTCGACGGGAAGGGAAAACAAGAATAAGGATAGACTTGATATAAAATGTAAGATATGATTACCTACGGCTGTAAACTCATAATTGAGATGTTTAATGTACTTAAGTTTAACCAGGACTAACAATAACATCAAGACGTGTCAAAGAAGCGATTCCCCGTTTCATAAGTATTGGAGCAGAATCACTAAAAACACCGCAACCGCTTCAGTACACAGGCCGTTCTCATAGTTTAGTTATTGAATACGTACTATTTTCCACTTTGAGAAATAATTACCCTTTAGGAATTTAAACCCTGTTCCCCTAAGTTCGGGCTTTCTGTTAAAAAAAAAATCACAAATCACCTTCCCCGCAAAAGCGCATTGTGAAGGGAGCATAAAATACATTTCTCCACACATTATAGGCCTACTGACGTTAATACACGAACAACCATTTTAAACAAACATTGAAAACAGTTGACAGATGTTTTTCTTTTTTATCCTCTCCATAATATCCTATATATCCTTCCCATAATATCCTATAAATTAAAATAAGAAGGGTACAATAAATTACACATAAATCCTGCATCATTGATTGGTCATGTCTACTCAGTCTTGTTCCCTGTGCTGGCTAAGACAAGCTCCAAATGTTATGGGTGGATGGATGGACGGAATCATTAATTCGAATTTGACCATCAAAGACAATTCAACAAAAGTCTTAAAATATAGGAAAATGGGAGATAAAAGCCTGTATTACACAAATAAAGGACACAAAATTTCTATAGAAAATAACTAAACCGTTAAACTGTTAAACAGTTTCTCTGTCCAAACTTTAGCCACAGTTACTAAATCACGTCAATCTCTTAAAAAAAGACCTTTCCAGAGTAATTATAGTAGCTTAGCGTCAGAGCGACGGATACTGATGCGTTTCGTTATGAGAAAATACAAGTATGCATAACTCTCCTACCCCACACGTTCAGTTACATCTGAATGTAAAATCATTTAAAACTTTTAATATGCACAATTCAAGTTACAAAAGATTTTAAAACCACAATACTTCAAAGTTTAAATCCTGCAAACACGGACCAATCGAATGACCAAAGTTTGCAAGCAACTTTCTGTAAATAAATTACCCGATATGTATGAACAGATTTACCTAATAACATGACTTCCAGTTTCTTACGGTCCACGCGAAAGCGCTCCTCTGTCCACTCCGGGTCGCACGGGGCTTTCGGTCCGCTGGAGTCATCCTCAGACACGGGGAGCGGGGAATCTGTGCTACGCTCGCTGTTTGATCCCGGGTCCGACTGCTGCATGTATCCGCTCAAGGTGTCGCAATGGGCAGCCATGGCGCCTGCAGAGCACCGCTACGAAAAGCCAGGGCTCCCTGCTAACTGAGTTAAAGCTATACCAAACTTAGAAACCAGCCGCCCTCATCCCCCCTCGCATTCCTCTGTAACTAAGTGAAAGTCATTGTTTTTTATATTTCATTCACTGCTTTTTCCCAACTACAGATCCGTCCGTCCGTCCACTTCACTCCGGCCAGCTGAGATCCCGAAGTAAAACTGGGACACGCATCCCAAATGCTTTCTCACATGTGTCAAAACTTACTTCACCCACACTCCTCCCAAGGTTTTTTTTTTCTTTCCCTGCGCCCTTTGGGCAACAAGCAGCAGATGTTGCATTCTGAATGAACCTGAAACAAAATAAGCTTAAACAAAACACATTTTGCAGGCATGTGCAATTTTTTAAAAAGTTTGAAAAAAGTTGCATTCTGTGCAATGTATCAAAGAGACTGGACTTGTTTTACATTTAGTTAACATTTAGCCTGTGCTATTTAGGTTACGAAGAACACACGCAAACGCGTCTTAAGAACCCGCTATGCGTTAATATTTTATTGAACCTAAAGGCCAAGTGATACAATTATGATTCTTTATAAGTGGGACATGCGTAGACTGCCTTGTCACGCATTCAGAAATTTAAACAGAAAGCGCTTTGAATGTTTCTCGGTGGCGACGACTCTGGGGGAACCAAAGGAAGTCATAGGAGGTTCAACTGCGGAAAAGAGGAAGCAATATGCCCTTGACGATATAAAAGTAAACAATAATAATGGGAACAAGCAACAACTCTGATCGAACCACAAAAGAAGTTTTAAACCATGTTTGAGGGTCTGAACACGTACGCTTCAATTTAAAATATGGAATATATATATTTTTTAATATGAATAAAACAGCCAGAATTAAAGGAAAACATATATAGTCAATTGTGGACCAGCTGTTTCTTATATTATCTATCCAGACTGGAAAATATCTAATCTAAAATGGAAAGTAATAAAATATATAAAACCGTGTTTTGGAAAGTAAGAGACATCACAGATATTACAATACTGTAGGGCACTATTAAACCCATACATGCCCAGTATGCAGGTATGTCAGAAATGTAGACAAGCCAAGATTTTCAAATCATCAGACTGAATTTTGTGAAACTTCCATCAGTGTATCAAAACCCGGCAAGATTCTTCATTATCCAGACAAATGATGGCTGTTCATTCTGATAAAGAAAGACCATTAAGAGACAAAAGTTAGATGGAGAAGACTCTTTGCTCTAGGACAACAGGGTTTTTACATATATATTTAGAAAGGTCATAGGGTAGCAGATGGGTCCATTGGTAATCACTAAAAAAGGTTGGTGTCCAGGTTGTACTCAGCAGTTGGACCCTGTAGGAAGGTAATGAACCTGAACTGAGTGAAAAAGCAGTACCCAGCTGTATAAATGGATAAAGTGTAATGCCCTAAATTATGTAAGGGTGCAATAAAAACAACTAAAATAACTACAATTTGGGGAACTGGTTAGAAGTTGAACACAAGGTTAGTGTGTACTGATCAGAGAGTACTGTGGTAGCCTAGATGTTTTTAATGGGATTGGCTGCTAAGATCAGGGTTTTAAAATCACTTAGTTACTATAGTTATCAGTTAGTTGCAAGAGATGTATGGGAAGAAGTAGAGAAAGGGACCAGAGGAAGTGCTAATATTTTTAAAGGGAAATTCCCTTCAGTTTATTTGGGTTTATAACCAGCATCCCACAAATGTAAAGAAAATGGGAATATGTCAATCTTACAAGGAAAATAGTTACAAAGAAAAGTTATCATATTGGGCTCCCAACCCAGATCAATCCAGTGATGTTCCAGATTTTTAGGGCCACTGGAATCATGGTGCCCCAGTCAATCGGGCACAGTTCTGTACTGAAACTTTAAAGGGACTGAAATTTGCCATTTACCTAAAATCCATGTACTCCGTTCCATCTATGTTGTGACTCCAGAAAGGAATCATTTGAATCATCCTACAGGTTACTTTTGTTATCAAGTTTATTTCACTTAGGCCCCTGATATGACCCTAGACAACGCAATATGCCACATAAACAAACAAGGACAGAATTTTATATAAAGAAAGTATCGCCATCATATAGTGTCTTACCATCTGAATGAATTGACAGTTACATATCTAAACGCAAACTTATAATAAGATAAAGGTCCTTCCCACAAGATGAATCTCTCGTTGATTTGAATTGTTGACAGAGGTTTTATCCTTAGGCACTGCCTCGGGCATTAAGGTGTTGTCATTTAAATGTGCCTGTAGCAATATGTCCGAAGACCTGTGAAACAACTAATTTTTTTAATAAACCGTGAAATAATTATTCATATAAAATATTAATATACAAATTTACTTACAACCGTGAACTGAAGCTTTTATAGATTGAGAACATTTCTTGCGATGCTTTAAACGATTTCGCTTCATAATAGTAACCATTTCTTTATGTGGACTTGAACACCTTAGCAAATACTGCCACCATGTGGTTTATTAAAAAGAATTAGTCTATGACGGCCAAATTAAACATATTTTGCAGAAACAACTTAAGGTTATATCTGATTGTCCTTTTGCTGTAACACACATGCCGGGTCGCACTGCGTCTCACATTGTCACACTCCTCTCTCCTCCACATTTTGCACACTGGTATGTAGTTACTGCAGGACGTCATAATATAGTTTTATTACGTAAATACTCTGTAGCCATCGCCGGTTCACTTCAGGAAGTGCAGCTGAGAGGCGCTGCTAATGCACAATGCAGATGTAAATGTGAATTATGTACGTATCGGATGCACAAATATCCTTTTATTTACATTTGTGTGCAGATTTTGACGTGTTTGTACCTGTGACGAGTCTCGTTAATTGTCTTACAGGCGCAAATGCATTTGTTATATCTCGCGAACAAAATGGAGGTTCTTGTTTACAGTTGAGACTAGCTACCTTACTATTGCTATATATTTTTGTAAAAATTAATGATACTTTTCGCATTTAACGGATTTTATACAAAACGACATAACTGCGTTGTTAGAAGTAGTTTTTTGGCGTTAGATTTGCAATAAAAAAACCCGCCTTGCGTACAAAAGATGACGTATAGTCTACCATCTCTCAAGGCGCGCGCCCCTGCACTACGGACTACATGCAAAGTATACCCGCGCGCCGATAATTTTGCAGCTTTATTGCTTTTTCATTTTTATTAAAGGATGAGCGATCCACGCGATGTCGATAACAGTCCCAGCACGTCGGCATCTGCCCTCAGACCGGGCTTTCCTTTGGGTCGAAGTCTCCCGGGAAGGACGTCCCTGAACTCCCCTCCTCCCCCTCCAGGCAGACTGAGCTCCTTGCGCTCCAGAGACCTGACCTTGGGCGGGTTTAAAAAGGTGAGCCTGGCCGGAAGGTTAGCATCCTTGTGCGCACATTTCCCGTGGCTGATAGATACACCTGAATTCTAGCCGTGAGAGTTAGTCATTACAGCTGGAGAAGGAAACGCGCCAGAGCATGAAAATATACTCGGAAAAAAAAGAAAATATGTCCACCATATGGGTGCATTATTTATACTGTGTGAGACAGGTTTATTGTATTATGTACAAATAATGTTGCGAAATGTAGTAGAAAATTGTAAAAGTAATCTGTTTAAGGTGAAAGCAGTTCAGATAGTGTAGATGAACATAATAATCACAGATAAGCACTAAGATGTCTGCTTGTGTGTAAATAGTTTTTAATTCTTGCTTATAAAGCCTTCAATTTTTTTTCCTTTTTCACTTGCAGAAAACATTTGTCCCAAATGTGCATTCCATTAGGAAAACAAAAGATGAGTAAGTATGGATTCTGGGGTCTTAAATTTTTAAATCCCTGTATGACACACTAGACCTACTGCAAAATGTTCCCTTCCAGTCCCTAAAGTAAACAGTCTGGCTCCAAACATGGAAATGTTTTTGGGATTTTGTGACAAATACAAAATTCTCAATTAATATTTATGGTACATGTCAAATAGTCCTACCTTATAAACATGGAAAAATACTGCTTTTAAGTGTTATAAATCTCATTCGGAGGTTGAAGGAAGAAACTCACACAGCGCCGAAGAAGGAAAAGAGAGAGCGGGAAGAGCGATCGAAGGAGTACAGAGGAAGGAGGAGAGACCGACCACAGACTATTCAGTCGCACTCCATATTTGAACAAGGTCCTGCTGATACATTTAGGAAAATAGGTAAACACATTTGAAAGTGAAGAATGAGTCATTGTCTGACTGGGGCAGTGTGTATTACATATCCAGTTTATATTTTTTTTTAACCTCAGAGATGTTTGTGTGGGATTTTGCGTGTTGTACAAAAGCCTGAAGGTAGAAATTTCTCAGTGGGCTGGTCTATCTAGAAGACCCCCCCCTCAGTGGGCAGCAAATAATACCATGGGGTACCCCACTCCCTAGTTATTGGCGGAATTATGGGGCCATTTGACAGCAAATTCCCAGGCTGCTTTCTGTTGCCAGTGTACCCCTGTGTGTGTGTGTGTGTGCCATGCAATGGACTGGCATCCCATCCAGGGTGTTTCCCTGCCTTGCTGCCTGGGACAGGCTCCAGGCCCCAGGTTGGAAGTTGGACTGATGAATGTTCCTAACTGAGCTCTTTTTTTCCCCCAGGCAGCTGGGAAAGAACAGAACTGAGTGAGTCTGGCCTTTCGCCCGTCTTGAAATGCATCAAAAAGGAGAAACGCACTTCAGAAGACGATGAGGATGAGATTTTACAAAAGCTCCATCGGGACGACGTAAGCCGTGACCGCGATGACAGGAGACAAGTGTTGGAGGCTATTTGAACTTAGCCTGGCATAAGGAACCCAAAATAGCGGTTTCATCTGCCAGAATGTTCCAAAATACTTTGGTTGGTGAAAAATGTGTCAGCGTGCGAGGAGCTGGATTTTGGATGCCACCTGTCACCTTTACTTCAGATGCTCCAGAATTCACGTCCGCCAAAAGCACTGGAGTATCTGTTATATTTGTTTAACTTCTGTTTAAATTACCATTTATTTTAAACACCTGTGTCATTATCATCCATATGACTCCCTCATTTCCGTCTTGATAGTTTTTGGATGACCCAGGTCTGAAAAATGATGCAAGGAACAGACCAATTCAACTGCCACTGTATAAGTCCAGTGATTTTTTCAATGCCAGTGAGCCCACCACCCATAGTAAGTCCCAATACTATTCATCCACTTATCTTCCCAAGTGAAATGAAAAGGTCCTTAATTTGCCATTTGCAGAAGTACAGGTACATTGCAATGCTCTTTCTCCACAGATTATATCTTGCCGTCTTTCAAGAGACACACACAAATACAGTTAGGGCACAGCTTGGGGTCTGAGTACAGGGTAGGACGATTAATCTGGCACATTTGAAGCATTCCAGGGGGCTAAGCGTCTCGCTCAAGGGCCCAATAGAAATGTGGCTATTGTGCCGAGTCCAGGGCTCGAAGCAGCAACCTTCCAGTGATGGGCAACGAGCTCCAACCCACTGAACCACACACAGTGCACACAGTACAGTACAAAACAGTAAACCCAGAATATTCCAAGTACCTTAAAAGCTATGGTGCTGTAAACCTAATGCGAACATGAAAAATATACATATCAAATGTATAGAACAAAACTAAGAAATTGAAATCAACTTGATTTTGGGTACATCACCGTTTTCTCAGGATATGGATCAGCACTGAAATGATGATTGCAGTGACCAAAGTGCTTCTTGCACTGTTCTTCAGTTAAAGAAGAAGCATCGTTTGACTGTACAAGAGTGAAAGCTGCCGGCACAAAGGCACAGAGGCAGCAGCCCCCCGCAGCAGCAAAGTGCCCCCACGTCCCCCAGCAGCCCAGCGTGGCGGAGCTCTTCCAGCAGCTCAGTGTGTGCGATGAAGAGGCGCTCCTGTTCATCCAGCTCCCAGACAGCATGCCCGGCCAGCCCACGGCAAGTGCCGAGAAGCCCGCCAAGAAGGAGAGCAAGGCGGACGATCTGAAACGAGCCGCTCAAGCAAAGGCACGAGTGAGTTTCTCCATCACACCTGCTCATTAAGTCGAGGTCCAAGCACACCAACCGACATTACCACCTCCGTTTCTTTAAAGTTTGACATTATTACATTTATTACTCAGAATCATACTTAGAACTCATCTTATTCGACAGGATCCAGTTGGGAAAGAAGGACCCCCGGTTCTGTCGGATTTCTCTGAGGGACTCATAGGAAAACTGCAGATTAGAAAATCCGGCAAAGTACAGCTGCTCCTAGGGGAGGTCGCTTTGGATGTTTCGGAAGGGGCAGCGTTTTCCTTTTTGCAGGTACCAGCACTTGGTCTGTCAAGAGCAGTGTTTCCCAATACCGGGAGCTGGGAGGGAGCAAAAATGTGGACTGTCAGGCAGGGAGCAAAAACGTGGACCGACTGTGGGTCCCTGAGGACCGGATTGGGAAACACTGATCAAGAGCAAATCTCACAGACACTTCTCTTCTACATTTAACAATTTAAGGATAGACAACATACCTTCTTAAACACCTCAATGCACAATAAACTTTTAATATAGCAAAGCTCAGAATTTGACATCTTTTTGGCATTTTTCCAGCAACTCGTGTCTGTCCGCTTATCCGAAGGCCTCACCGGGGAAATGAGCGTCCTGGGAAACGTGAAGCACAAGTTGGTGTGCTCTCCGGACTTTGAGCTACTTTTGCAGGACGTTTCACGCTCCTCTGCCTCATGCCCAGGGAACGGATAGGCATGCAACGGTGTCACAGTTTGTACAAGTCGGCAGGTTACCTGTACTAGATACTCACACAACTAGCCATTTTAAAAAAGTAGCAAAAAACGTGTTTGGGAATATTTGTGTGAAAAGCACTGAGTAGAAAATAGTTATTTATTACATCATTGAAAGACATGAAAAATGTGACGTTTTAACCATAAACACATACTAAATGTATTTACCTAGTAAATCAGTTTGGGTTTTTTTTGGCTTTTTTACACACTGGTTATGTCAATAGACACATTTTAAACAATACTGTGTTGTAGCATTTTTGACTACTTGAAGTACAAGAAAAAAAAAAAGTCTTCATTTGCCATTATTTACAAATCTGCATGGTGTGTACTGATCCGTTACGGCACTGGTTCAAACAGGCTTATGTCGTATGCTATGTAGCAGCCAGACATGCTAACACTCAGGAGCACGTCTTTGCAGTGGTTTTATTCAGGGTGGAACCTTTCATTCTGGCCCCAGCGTGTCCCCCTGCGAAGTCACTCTTCAGCTTTACCTTTCCTCGCCGTCTTGCTACCAGCGGAGGTGGCTGCGGTCTTAGCTCCTGCCGTTCTTACAGTCCCCTTAGTCCTGATAGTTTTCACTCTGGACTTCTTCTTCGGCTTCTGGGCGGAGGCCGTCTTCTTCACGCGCCCGACGGAACCCCGGACCAGGTCCACCCTTCCGATCTCTCGCATGTGCTCCTCCCACGCCTTCATTTCGTTTTTGTAGCGAATTTTCTCATCCTCGGCCTGCTGCAAGTATACCTATGGAAGGACGGACGAGGATGACACGTTCCTAAGGAAATCTGTGACTTCGTGAAATAAGCCAAATACACACACACACACACACACACACACACAATCTATTTCAAGACCCACCTGTTTCTGTGTGGTATTCAGTTTCTTCCATTCCTCCATTAATGTTTTTGTCTTTGTCTAAGAAAAAAAGTTTTTAAATTTTTTTTTTATTTACTGCTATACATTCTATGAAGATTACATAGTATAACATGGTTTTAATATAGTTGGGTGATTTTTGTGAAAATGTGACAGTTACACTTTGCAGTTAATATACTTTGTTATATAGTTTTAGAGGGACATTAATGTATTTAGAATGGTATCAAGTCGGGACTCAGGACATTGAGGTGACTTTTCCAGAAAGCATCCCATTTTAACAATACTCACCCTAATGTAGGTAATGCATGTATGTAATGTGAGGTTAATCTCACCAGCATTGTGGCTCCCTTGGTTTCTGGGTATTTTTCCGCTATGAAGATGAAGAGGCCGGTCTTGGGCCTTTTGGGCTTACCCAGGCTTTTTAACTCCTGAAACCAAATACATTATAAAATCTTGGAAAATGCAAACCAACACAGCTGCAGTGTTCAGGGAAATGTGTTCAGGCCAGCAGAAAGACCTTCCCAGCGGATAAACCCTTTTGATTACAAACACAAACCCACACACAGAGCACTAACCACTTCCCTACTTTATCTGCACCCGGAATTTCACACAGGTGCCAGTTTTTCCCCCACCTTCCTCCTGCGGACAGCTTTCCGCTTCGCCATCTTCACTCTCCTGGCTTCCTTGAGAGCAGCGACCTGAGATGGACTGAGCTGGGCCTTGTACCGCTCCATCTCAGCATTATACTGCTTCCTGGCCACAGACGACGCCTCCTCAAAGGGCTACAGGAATGACACGGATGGAGACGCATCTTATGTACACTCTCAGGGCAAGAGGGTCAGATCTTTAATACTATGCTTCACCTTCCGTTTCGTGAATTTGAACCGTTTTTTGTACGAACACATTTAGGCTAAGGGTAAATAAAAATTAAATTATGGAAAAAAAATTAATGGTTGACAAAAAAAAATGCATCCACACATTTTTCTAAAGGCTTACTCTGGTCAGGGTTGGAGGAGAATGGACCTGGAACCTATCCCAAGTTCGGGACCCACTAGAGACAGGACACCAGTCATGGAAATAAATTATAGGGGGACTTTTTCATCAAATCCAGCCAATGCAACCACTGTAAACGGGTGGAGACCACAATCCTCCCGAATGCTCAACCCAAAGCCGTGTCCTTGACGCCAGTGCATCACAGGACCCAATCGTCTTGATTTGCCACATTGAAATGCCGTACCCTTTTCTGCTCAGGGGTCAACTCCCTCCATTGCTGTGCGATCTTTCGACTTAAATCAACAATTTTCACATCTGAAGAGACAAAGATTTAAATCCTATTATGAATTGGCAATAATTGCATGGTATTTTTACCAAGGTAAAGATAGTTTGCAGTTAGCGATTCCACGTGATTTATCTCAGCAGTGCAGTGAGGTACACTGGAAAAGAGTTGCATTTTGCTACTTGTGATTTGCGAGTTAGGATGGTGTCACCTCCAACCTGAAATCTGCCAATATTATACTTTGCCTTTTAATTTTCAAACGTGAATAATAATAAGACAACTTCACCGTATAAACACGTTCAACCAGGCTCACACTGACCAGTCTGATTTATGAAGTCCTCAGTTTGTCTGCCAGTGACTGATACGTGTGTGAAGCAGAAGAGGTTAAAATAGCTTATTTCCAAAACTCAATCACATTAAAAATGCATTTAGTGAACAAAAACTGATTTGTGGGGGGAAAAAAGCCACAAACATATTTTAGCACGTGTTTGTTTAATTTTGCACATTTTCACTTCATTAAGCTCTATGGCTAATTGGAATTGCAAGAGATTTGAAAGCAAATTACCTAAAAAGTGACCAAGAAGGGTCAAAGTAGGCTAATATTGACCAGGCTGATTTGTGAATCCAAACTAGTTTTTACACATAAACCTTAACAATGAAAACAACCTCATAAATCACAATACCCATGTTGTTTTTGACACAACGTGATTTGCGAAAAATTCATAAATATATTTGCTCACGTGTCATCACTCGATGTAAATGCAAACTATCTTTACCGCGGTGTGATTTTTACATTCTTATATTGGAATTTAAATACCCTGGAGCAAAACTAGATAATGCGTCATGCTCCCCATTAAAGACCAGCCCGACCTGCTATGCAGCAATCATCTTCACCTGGATGCTGTCTGGAGACGACCGGCCACTGCTGCTGCACGAAATGCAGGTAGCTGGTCTTGGGCCTCTTCGGCGGACCGTCCGAGGTAGTGCTTAAACTTTTAATCGCGGGAATCGCGGCGGAGATCCTAACAACACAGGCGGTCGGGGGTACAGCAAATGCATATAATAATGCAACCATTACAGTGCGTGCTACTCAGTGCCATTTGAATATCATTACAATGCATTGTACTCATTGTCATTTATTGAATGTCAACAGACCTGATCTTAACATTTGTTTCAGGAGAGCCATCAAAGACGGTGTTCAATGGCACCAGAGTTCAGCCTGTGTCACGTACGATTTCAGCATATCCTCAGATCGGAAATTGCATTTATGCAGCAGACGGCCACGCGGTCTGATAACCTAGCCCTAGATCAAGCCAGGCTACTTTCTGCTGGGTCTTACCTGAAAACAGAGACGCCCGTGAGAAAACCCAGCGGCTTACTCAGGAGGCTGGCCCCAACTGACATCAAGCTGAAGGAGACCATTTTCTGGTTCTTCAAAACAAGCGTTTATCCAACCATTAGATTACAAAGAAAATAATACACTGAATTGGGAAGGTTATTTATCTGGGTAAAATGGTGACTTGTACCCCTAATGACCGTTTTTGACAAGACAAGGAAGTTAAAAAAAAAACAAGAAAAAAAGGCGCTCAAAACGTCGTCTTGCCCCTTGGAGGGAGCCGAGGAACCGCGCCGCGTCGCCACGTTCAGAGTGACGTTAGCTCTATGGGCGCGGTCTAAGGGGTCATACACTTCAGCACAGTTCATTATATGCGCGTTTTTTCGGCTTTTTTTTAGCGTGACGACTGTCTGATATAATGTACAAAATGCTGTAAATAAATTCTACATAAGGATTGTAAAAGCCGACGATTTGAATGTGGACCTGCTGTTTCGCGGCCAATCAAAAGGCAGCTATAGCCGCGGTCCCCCCCCCCTCCAGCGCTCTTATGGGACCGCCAGGCAGCGCGTTTTCTCGATGAAATGCATTATGGGTAGGTCAAAAGTCCTGACAATGTCTCGCACGCTTTGGTTTACCACATCTGTAAAAAGACTTTAACTTTTTTCCACAATAAAACCAATAACACTTTCAACGATTTATATAACTATAAATATAAAACTATAAATGTAAAACTTGGTGTTTCGAAATGCATGTACATTGCCTTAATATAAAGTTTAGTATAAGCGTTTCTAAATATTTTAAGCATAAATTTGGTTTAGGCGTTATTTAGAGTAACATTATTTCATATCGAAAATGGATAAGGACTTCTAATTTCTGATATAATGAGAATATAAAAGTGTCAGCTGTTATTGGAACCATGCTTTTGGTTCACATAAATAATTAATCAGTGCATAGTCTAAAACTACTACTAAAAACAGTATAATTTGTGACAGGATTGAAAGCTGAACAGATGACTTTTATGGAAAAGCATTTCCATGGAGAAATGTCAATACTGCCTGTGAAAATGCCATAGCAGTTCGCTGATTTGAAAGCCACCCATTTGAGTGACAATCATCACATTTATTATGTTTGAAAAAGATTACAAATACATGACATCATCCTTTAGATTCTGAGGCTCTAATGAAAATGTTTATCAATTGATTGACATAATTACTTAATGTAAACTATTTACCCCCCATGAAACTCAAAGCAAAAATGAAACAAAGTATAATTTGTATAATGTAAAATCAAAATCTTTAATGAAAACAGTATCAGTACAAAATTAATGTCAACTGGCTTTTGTAACAACTTCGGGGCATATGATTGTTAATTTTATATTGCTTATGAGACATTTTCACAGTACATTTTGTTTAATGACAATTAGAAAAATCTGAAAATTTTGAATCTACACTTCATAGTGTAAGTTGGCCTTTCTGGGGTGTGTGGATAATTGATAACCTCATATGCAATTGCTGTTAAGTATCTGGCATTTATAATGGACTTGAAAAAGAACAATTATACAACTGGCTACAAAAGGACTGTATAAAAATCCTTTAGCATTTTAGCACTTGGTGATTTTCACCTTCAATCATACGGATTTCATCACATTTAAGTTCATTCCTTACTGTCACCTGGCTTCACAGTCACCTTGGCTTTAGCAGATTTGACTCTGGATTTCCCTGCCCACCCTCTTTTTGTCGTTTTACTCCTGCAGCTTTTCGTCGAATGAGGTCCTCTCTCCCAAGCTCTTGCATATGCTCTTCCCAGGATTTCATCTCATCTTTGTAGCGAATCTTATCATCCTCTGCTAGCTGCAGGTAAACCTTATTAACACAAAGGCATAGACGTAGATTGAGACAATGTTAATTACTGATATCAAGCTTTGCCTGAATTTGGTCAAATTATTTATGTTAGATTGACAAGATCCACCTGTTTCTGTGCAGCATTCAGACTTTTCCAGATGTCCAGCAAAGCTTTTGACTTTTCCTAATAAAGAATTAAATTAAACTAGATGTAAAGAGTGTGACACAAATGCCACTCACAGAGAATGACAGAGAGTGACGAACGCAAAAAAAAACAACACAGTGACTGATGTGAAATTCTCACCACCATCGTTTTCCCTTCGGCTTCCTCAAAATGTTCCGTCATAAAGATGTTGACAGCAGTCCTTGGCCGTTTAGGCTTTCCCAGATTTGTCAGCTCCTGGAAATGTTATGAAGCAAATGAAACAGGTACAAAACGTCTCCAACAATTGCTGCCCATGAGGACTGACATATTTTAATACTTATTACATACATTACGAAGCAGTAACCAGGCGTTTTGAAACTCCTCTCTTACCTGAACATTTTTGACAAAAAGCAGCCAAGGGTGGTATTCCACAGAATTCATGCTCAATTTACTCACCCTCTTTTTCCTGATAGCCTCTTTTTTGGCCAGTTTCTGTCGCTTTTCTTCCTTGAGAGCTGCTGCCTGAGATGGACTGAGCTGGGCCTTGTACTGCTCCATCTCAGCATTATACTGCTTCCTGGCAGCAGCTGAGGCCTCCTCAAAGGGCTTTGAATACAATTGCGATTGTGATTGCTATCGTGATTGTGATTCTTCAAGTTATGGCAAACCAATGCAATGCAAAGTTATTTAGCGGGAATAGGCGGTGCCGAGTGACCAGAGTCATTCTGATTTCTTCCACCTGCTCTCATTCTCT
>JAABNY020000040.1:10422846-10439762 GCA_015164015.2 Brevimyrus niger | reverse complement strand
CTCTCATTCTCTGCAGTGCTCACATACAGGTGTGAGCTGTTTAGTTTTGCCATAGTAATGGATAACCCCGGTGTCAGCAATAGCGTCCACAAAATACGCATATTTCACGACAAGTTTATCCAACAATGCAAACATCTTACCTTTTTCTGTTCGGGTGTAAGTTCTCTCCATTGCATTGCAATTTTCTGAGTTACCTCGAGGATTTTAAATCCTGTAAAAAAGGACAACTAAAATAACAACTCTACGTCAAAACACACGTACCTGATACTTTAATTATTTTATTTATGAGAGTCTATTTTGTGTTCTTTGATCAGTCGTGACATTAAAATACATCGCTCTATACCTGGGTTCTGCCTGACAATGACGGGACGTTGCTGTTGTGCGAAAAACATGTACCCGT
Organism: Brevimyrus niger; assembly: GCA_015164015.2. Lineage (NCBI taxonomy): Eukaryota > Metazoa > Chordata > Actinopteri > Osteoglossiformes > Mormyridae > Brevimyrus > Brevimyrus niger. The sequence continues at coordinate 10,439,362 of JAABNY020000040.1, read as the reverse complement.
TCATCGGTTTTTTGGGAGGCCCCCCTGAAGTGCTGAAGCCCTTTACTGGAACCACGGCGATGCATCTTTATAATGTCGAGAGAGAGAGAGAAATACTGCAATGGGATGGTTTGCTAACAGCAATATCGACCTCGCAAGAAAATGTGACCATATATTACACATAACTATATACTACTGAGTTGCTTTACATCAACGCTTCCTTCGTACATTACCACTCAAGCATCTTGCACGATGGCCTTTATCGTTAATACAGCATAGAGTCATGCTGACTACACCTTTTGAATATTTCTGACCCCTAATGCATCTTGCCACTTACCTTAAACACGCACTCGAGAAAAGACTCAGAGGCTTAACTAGATAGCCGCTACATGGTGAAACTAAACCGAGGAGAGCCATGTCTTCTTGAAAACGTATATTTATGCAGACATACTTCGGAAAACGTCAGATCGGTTGACTGCAGTTCTGAGTACAACTGCCCGCATCCTCCGGGATATGGCATGGACCGTAAAACACCTGCCAGTCCCAAGGAAGTGTCAACGAACCGCGAATTACATGTACGAACGAGGCGCCGCTGTCTGGCCTACGTCATGCAGTAGAACCAATGGTTTTTCAATGGTTTCTGAGAAACGTACAATGAAAAAACGGAACTCTTCGCGGTTTCTATAGCCAAAACGCCATCCCGTCGCGCATCTATGCGTTGTTATCAAATTGCCTTATGGGAAAGGTTGAACTGAACGTAAACTGCTCTTCGATTCATTTGGTACTTTCGCAATATCCAGCTTTCTACTTATTTTTTGTTTTCTGAATTAAAATAGATTCTGAAGCTATATTTGTGACTTATTTTATAATTATTTGCAGCCCTCTATGTAATATTTCTATGTTCTAGGTATACATTTATAATGGAGCGTTTACGTTTTCATTGTTTCTTGTTTGTATCTGTGTTAGCTCTTACAAATTCTGAAGTTATCACGCACGCACACCACATGGGTGGTTTGACAGACTGATCTTCACAACATGAATAATATATTATTTAGAATAATATTTTAATTAGTTAGGCAGGTCAGATAAGTATAAACTGAGATAAGTCTCCGTAGTTTTAAACAGACAGAAGAATTTTTGTACATAGTTAACCTAAAACAAACCTAATTAAATGAGCTCGCTTACTCTTTTAAGAAATCCAGCAGCTTTGTGAGAGATAGAGTATGTTTGAGGGCACAGTTACGTGTCACTGGGGTTGTACTCTCAAGGGTCTGCCAATTGTAGCCGTAGATAAATGTACCTTTTAATCTAAGGTACAGAATTGGGCTCTAAGGAGCATTTTTATGCCATTGTGGGTATATTAATGTTGTTTGTATCTGGGGAAACAAAACTGTACCAGGGCCGCCACCTTTTTCTGACAGTCTATGATGCATCCACTGGTTTCCAGACTGATTTCTTTGTGAGGGTTATGATGATGACACATGAAGCGGCTCCGACCGGACCCATCTTTCTAAAGACATGGATTCTAGCATGTTCTGTGGATCCACGGGCATTGCCAAGATAGTTAGGAAATAAATTCCCTCCATTGTATCCTGGGTATTCCCTGAAGCCCCCTGTCCTCTTTTTTAACAGTGCCACCTTCACCACAAAACAATTTTTATATGACATTTATTAGACCGACCCTTTTTTGAAAATGATCATTTTGATTTTTTGAGGCAGCAAGGTCAGACAGCCCCAAGAGCAATTTGGGGTTAAGGGCCTCGCTCAGGGCCCCACAGTGGAATCACTCTGCTGACCCTGGGATTTGAACCACTGACCACAGACTCAGACTAACCCCCCGATCCACATACCACCCTCCTACTTCATATAAAAGATGTTCACTCAAACCTACATATGCAGTTTTTATACAATTTTTAATGCAAAATAATAAAAATAGATCCAGACCGGTTTTGTACTATACAATAAAAATTTCTAAATGGAAAAAAGAAATTACCTACAGAAAGGAAAGGAAAAAATCGTAATGGATGCCTGTTGTAAAAACTGCATAATTTATTTTTTTAATTAAAAAATGAACCCAATGACTAAGGAAGGGGAAAAAAGAAACGTTACATTTGTGAATTTATACAACTGAAATAGTTTGTATGATAAATGTTAACAGTACATTATGTTCAATAGTATAACCTAAGGGCTTTTAGGCTCTAGAATTTACAGTGCTTTGTGACTTGAAATTATTGGCTAAGTTTTTACATTGCATATTTTTGGGTCCATTCTCTCGCCAGTCTGTTGTACCTGAACAAAAAAAAATACAATAAAAATTACAAAGATCATATTACACCTAAAGGGATAATACATACAGCAAGCAAAAGCATTTTCTTCAGAAGCAATTTCACATGTAAACTTTTAATTAGTACACCTTTCCAGTGATTTGTAGTACTTTTCAAGCCAATTCTGCATCCCCATTGGAAATTCAGGTAAATGAGTTCAATAAGCAATACAATGCTCAGCTGCACTGGATTAGTAGTTATGTAATATTTTCTTAGCACAGATGATTTGTAAATAGCATTATAAAAGTTTATTTCAGAAATCGGATGTGTCAGCTCATTTTAGATTTTACTAGGTAACTAATGAACTTTATACAATAGCTTTTCCTGTTGATATGATGTCTGGCATTCTGAGTAAGAATGTACCCAAACCAGTTTGCAATCACTTGAAGCCTGGCAGACTACTAGCATATATTTCACCTGACATTGTTTTCAGTCAGATGGCTAAAGTAAAGACATTTTGTTAATGTCATTTAACAAAACAAACAAATTTAAGTCTAAATGACTCATACACGTTAACAGGCACCTTTGTCACAGTTTAAAGTTGCTACTAAGTAATAAGAAAATCAGCTTCATTTAATGATTGTTATGTGTACAATTATTTACTAAAAAGACAGCACAATTTTTAAGTATATTAATTCCCCCTGATGTACAGCAGTGGGGTGACACAGGCAGAACAGATTTTCAGTCAATTTCGTATGACAAACAATTACAATTAAAAATTTAAATACCATACTCACTTTTCTTTGTCAGACTTGTAGATGTGTGCTATATCTGGAACTAAAGGGTCATCTGGATTTGGATCACAGAGCAACGAACATATGGACAGTAAAACTATAAAAAACAGAAAATGATGATGATGAACAGTTTGGGTTATGACATTGTATGGATCAAACAGCTGAAAATGGAGGCCAAAGTGTCACAATGACAGTCGAGAGCAGATTAAATATTTTATGCCTTGAATCTGATATATATTTATGTTGGTCATGTTGGATTATTTAATAAATGATCCGTGATGTTATAATGTGTCACAGTACACTCCTGTCAAGTGCCTTAGGGTGACACTGGCAAGAAAGGCATTATAGAAAAATAAAAATAAATTAAACTGAATTTAATTGAATAACACTGGGCTTATAAATAAGACCTGGGCTTCTGCATGTTAACAGGCTTTATATGTCATGCCTGAAATATGTACTTGTTAGGCAAACGTAATTTTACACACACACACACACACACACACACACACACACACACACACACACACACACACACACTATACTAATATAAGACTTACCTTTTGACACTGTTAGAGCTGGTGACCACTGTGATCTCAGAATGTCCAGGCAGATACTTCCATTACTGTTTATGTTTGGGTGATATATTTTTGTCGTGAATGCTACCTAATGAAATGGGAGGTATGTCAGTCGTTAGTTTCTGTCAAACTGAAAATGCCAATGCATTTCAGAAGCATTTGGTATTTCTAACCTTTGGTGGTTTAAAGGGATAGTCTGTAGGAAAGTGGATTGTGAGAAAAAACACTCCTCCTTGGTATGGACTGTCATTCTGCAAAACAACACATCTGGGCATTTTAGACAGTAGAAGGGCAAAGCACACAGTATCATACTCAATTTAAATACAATCATTTCTAGCATTCTGAAGGCAAATCATCCCCAATCTGATACCAACATATTTTCATACTATTTGTGATGCAATTATATAAATAACTATAGTTGGAAAATGATAATTACTTGATATTATAAATTAAAAAATGATACTCTATTTTCTAATTTCGATTGAAAGCACGGTCAGTGTTAAAATCTGGGTCATTATGTTCCGATTTAAAACTACACAGTGAATCCCAGCAGTACTTACCGGTCCCATTATTGTTGCTTGCCAGTGAAACACTAAATAGTAAAGAGAAAAAAAAATCTCTCAGTCATCCGGAAATCAAATATTATAACATTTTAAATAAGAAGAAAAATATGAGAAGCTTACAGTCCTCTCCGACTGGACCTGCCGAACACTGGGCAGGCGGATCTCTTTGTAAATCATGCAACTCCTGGAAGGGAAATGACCAAAAACTTGAAAAACAAAATCAGATCGTTCCGGTTTTTCTCAAAAATTCATTCAGCAAGAATGTGTTCTGCTTGCAGAGATCAGACGTCACCACTAGATTAAAAACATGCGCAAACATGCTCCGCCAGCTGAGCGTGGTTTATTCTTTAAAAACACAGCCGTATTATTCATTACCGTTTTGTTCTACTGTATTGTACAAAACAAAGATAGTTTTACTGGAAAAATTCCAGACCAAAAAAAGCAGTTGCGTTTGGACATAAGTAAGAAAACTAACAACCAGACATGGGAGAAGTATATAATAACGTATAATAAACACGCGACGGGACATCTAAGGTGGGATGTTCGTGTTCATCGACAGTAGGATTACATCATCTGAAAATGACTGCGCCCATTAATAGGGAGAATTTAAGAGTCCATGCAGCTTTATAAAATAAGCACACAAATTTCGCTACTAACGACCCAATAATGTCGTGACGTGCCTTTGTGTGGAAATCCCAAGAGAGGTGGCAATGAAAAAATAGAGCTGCTATTTCGCCAAACCTCGGTGCAGGGCTATGGGGCACACGGAAGTAGCCCAACAGCACTGCGTTAACACTATAATCATTATAAACAATTTATCGATCGGCTACACATTAAAGGTGGTAATGATAAATTCTCACGATGATTCGAAAATAATAATAATGTCCGTTTATTTCCTTCATCCATATCTGGTCTGCCTGCTATACATTGATACCAAGGGCCAAAAGGCGCACTTAATTAGGTAGGATAATGGTTATAATGAAACACTTCAGCAGTTATCGTACACATCAACAGTAATCCTCCATACATACATACAGCAGCAAGGTCACCATTATTTTATAACCAACAGCATCTGACCATCCATATACCAGTTCTTGGCTCCTGTAACTATAGCTACATAATATCTTTCTGCTTTAATATTGGTAGTTACATTTACTTACCTTTTGTATTCTTTTCAAAGCCATGTCGACAGACGTAGCCAAATGTCCGTACTTTATACACTGTACAGATATAATCTTTGATAAAAGCAAGACGATGATTTCTATTTCTCTTCACTGATCGCCAGGGTGTGTTTTACAATTTTGGTTTCCTTTGTTTCCGCTTTCTGTTCAGAAGAGCGTAAAAACTAGTGCATTCTGGGGCTTGAAGTTTTACATTTTAGTTACGCTTTAATAACTCTTTAGGGAATGCCGCAATTGTTTATCTTATTTCCTGAATAAAATATTACAAAAATGGTATAGAATAATAATTATGATAATTACTTTAAACTAATACTTATGTCTAGCTTCTGAGGAAAGGCTAAGACGTTTACATAACGCAATCATTCACTATATTGGCCTACGTGTAAGGTGTAATAATAATAATAATAACAACAACAACAACAGGTTGCAAAAAATTTATGTAACAATATTCATAATATTTACATACAATTCGCAGGCAAACAGCTAAACAGGACTGAAGCCTTGCAAATTCATTGTAAGTTAAGGTCTTATCATCACTGGTAACTATGTAAATTATGCACAAAGGAATTATTGTTTACAATGTTTTCATCGTGACCCAGCTTTTTAATGTCTAAAAGTAAAGCCTTAGACATTTAGACACACGTTGACTTTTCTTTCTGTAGCGCTGCGTTACTGTAGCCAGACCTTGAAGTTGTATGATTTGAATGTGGTCTTGTGTGTTTTTTCCATCCATCCATCCATCCATCAATTATCCTGAGCTGGGTCGCAGGGTCATCTTATGCCTTGTCCATTGATTCATTTTGCAAGTACCCATTAATTCTGACTTGTGCCTTTAAGAATCGCAATACTGCGCGTTCGCCCTGACGTCAGCGTGGGCCTCATTCGGGTCACGTGACACCCGGCGTATGCGGATGTTTCTTTCCGCGAGCCGCTGACCTTACTCGCTGTCAGGATAAAAGGTTGATCAACTAAGTTGGACGTTACCGGGGAAAATGTGCTCACATTCTATGTCGAAAGGTAGGGCTGGTCTGACCGAATAGTTATCTGGTAATTTTTACAATTTGATTTGCTAATGCACTTCCTATATAGATAGTATAGTTTGCAGCGGGTTTGTGAATGACTCTGGTTTTTCAAGTAATGGTTTCCTATCATGGTTCTGGCCGTGCTGGACTCAGATTTTCAGGTGCTGTTTGATTGCTTTGATCGATCTGTAATGTAATATCACAATATAACAATGTGTTTTGTGTGCATGTGTTTATATAGATATACTGGAAAAAGTAAACTTTTTATTATTTTTATATTGCTTTTTATTGTTTTCTCAAATTTCAACGTATATTTGGGTATTATTGTTTATCCGGTTATTTCTTCCTGGTTTTTCGTTACTGAACGATTATGCACGGATTACTTCAATATTGATCATGAAATGAACATGATCACCTGATGTGTGTTGCCAGCTAATCAATCCACATCAGATTATGAGAACATATTTTAGCTTGCTAGCCTAGCCAACCTGTTACACGTCTCAAACCTGTTCTTTAAAACTATAAACGTAATTATGTGGTTATGATTATGTGGTTTAGATTCCACGCCTAGTTGCGCGGTATGGCATTGCTGCCATGGTCTTCGTAAACAAAAAATGGAAAAGCTTTACCTGTTGTGGCCTGATTATTTATACTTTAATCCCCTTAGGGAAATTTGGGCTTGCTCAGCTCTTCCCCATTACATTCTGGTTTTATGCCATTTCGAAACCTTCTGTGATATATAAAGCCATAAATTATTTAAACCATAGACTTTAAGGGATTCTGCTCTGTAATAACTAGATATGAACACACACAATCATTTAGATTATCAAGATGTTAAGCTGTTACTGCTTTGTTTATATAAAATGAGCTGGTATTTGTGGAGCAATACATATTGGTATTATCTGGTTGTGTGTCTGTGTAAACAAGGTGTTCATGTAAAAAAATGTAATGAAAAGAATAACAAAGTAAGACAATACTCTGCATTTTCCACCACTTCCACTATATTCCTTTTGGCAGCTACCTATCAATTACAATTTTGCAAATAACATGGGTATACACTCTGGTAACATGGGTATACACTCTGGGTATTAATTTCTGCCTGTAATGGCTGGGGAGGATCTAAAATTGACAATAATTTAGAGGTCTTGTGTCTATGTTTATATTTCTTGTCAACACTAATTAACCATTCTCGTTAAGAAGGATGTTATTGGAATTGTCGAAATGAACTCAGGCTCCCCATGTGTTCTCTGTAGCTGAATGGATCACAGCAATCTCCTTGGCAGCTGGAACTACAGCTGTGGGTATCCTGGTCTACAAGACCTTCTTCTCAAAAGACAAGTGCTGCAAGTCCAAGGTGAACTTGGATCTGCAGAAGGACAACCCCAAAGTGGTACACGCCTTCGACATAGAGGATCTTGGGGATAAGGCTGTGTACTGTCGATGCTGGAGGTCAAAAAAGGTAATGATGATGCAGGGATATCACCTTCCATCTGTGTTTACCGTTACTCCTTCATATATGATTTTTCCACTTGGATAATATGAGTAGTGAAACTTGAAATTAATGTGCTGAAGGCAGATTCTTGGCTTTCAATTTGCCCAGCAAGATCTTCATGGGGAATACATGAAGATTTTTTGAAATAATATGATTTATCTTATCAATTTGTTATTTAAAATGATCCGGTCTCTGGTAGCTGTAGTTCATTAATTTTGAATTTGGTTTTTAATGCTGTATCTTTCTTTCTTTCTCTCTCTCGTAGTTTCCATTGTGTGATGGTTCCCATACAAAACACAATGAAGAAACTGGGGATAACGTCGGCCCTCTCATAATCAAGAGGAAAGAGGCTTGAAGATCTATCTGTATCAGAAGGATGCTGCTACAGATGTCCAATTTTGTCGCTTGCCCAAAGTGTGTGGTTTTTCTGTTTTTTTTCTTTAATACACTATGACTGTCAGTCTGTTCTATGGATTGTGTCATTAATATCCTGCTAATGTGTAAGCATGATATCAGTACATCATATGAGGTGTGTCAATTGTTTTGTTGGGTAGATTTTGCTTTGTTCATATGTGGGAAATCTCTATATGTTAGCTACAGTACCTTTTGCTCAAAACAAAAACACATATACACTAAGGCGAAATGTTGAATAAATGCCTACTTGACCGAGAATATCACTGACACAGTCGCTTAACCTAAAAACCATATCATTCTGTGCCACTCTGTATTTACACTGGCCTTCATTTTATTAATCAGCCGACTAGCTGAACTGATCTTGTCGGTAATATAAAATTTCAGATTAGGAAATAATGTAATAAATCAGGAATTGTAAAACTCATCCCCTTTTTGATGTATTAAAAAGCCAGTTTTCGAAATAACTTAATTCTTATTCTCATTTATTCTGACAAAACCTGAACTTACCCTGGTTTTCCATGACAGAGACTGATATTCTCTACACAGAATGATTGAATTTCATTTGAATGAACTTAAACATGAATATATTTGCCTGTTTTTTTTTTCCTTGCTTAACTTAAACCCAAAAGTGCCAACTGACAGAAATCCTCAAGTTCAACATGTGGTCCTATTAGCTGATAAACCAATAAAGATAACTTCTTGTATTGGAATACCTATAAATTACTGTTACTAGGTTACCTTTCTAAAAATATTTTCAATAATTTTTAATTTTTTTTTTAAATAGAGACTTGCTGAACCTGTGAAGTGTTGATGTTGGTTGGTACATATGATTAACACCATAAGGGCTGTGAGTTTAAATCCCACCTCTGCCCAGTGTGTGTGGTATTTGCTTAGTCTTCCTGTGTTATGTGGGTTTCCTTCTGTAGCCTAAAAATATACATTTTGGCTAACTGGTGTTCTTGATTAGCTGGATAACTTGTTGGGTTTAAGGCTAAATGCAAGTTGACAGAGATAAGGTTCATTTAGCCATAGATGATGCAGAGTGTCTGTCTATATGCCCAATGACAGACAAGCATCCTGTCCAGGGTGTACTCCAGCCTTGTGCCCAGAGTTAGGGTCTGCAATTCTAAAAACAGCAATTATAGACAGATGCTCTGTAATACTAACTATATATATGTATTTATTGTTTAAAGTAAGACTGAGTTTTGGAATTTAGATGGCCTTAGTGAAAATTTACCCTCGTTAATAAAGTCTTAATCCTCTTAACACCTGCATTTGATTCTTGTGAAGACTTTTGTGCAAACATGCATCTTAGTTTCTCAGTCTTTTATTCAGCTTAATTTACGAGATTTTTTTTTCCCATTTAATATGTTCTCAAGGTCACCAAACGTCTTTTTTGTGCTTCACAGAGCAGAAACAAAACTGTGAATCATGGATATAAAACAACTATTGTCGACAGAGGAGCTCTGAGTGAATGTTTTATATTTTACATTAACTTTATGTGTAGTAAATGATAAAATCCGAAAATTCACCAATGCATCTCCGTTAAGCAGCTGCGTTTCCCGTTCAGGTTCTGCTGCCACAAATTCTGTCCTGAAAAACAGTTCGGATACAATCTGATTAGTTTTTTCGCTGACGCACGCGAACTCCAATGATTTTTGGACTGCCTATATTACATTTCCCAGCAGATGGCAGTATGCCATCTTAATGTTTTTTATATTTAATCTGCACATCGTAGGGCTTACAGTTTTGGGTTCACAAGATGCCTTTTTCTGTCATTCAGTATATTTGCTTTAATGTTGATCTTTGATAAGCCGGAGAAAAACTGGCAATAGGAGAACACATTACAAATCCAGTAACAAGACTTACAATTACTATCTCCTCATAACAATAAAATATACAGCTTACATAAAAAATGCCGTCTGATTTTACTGTTTTAACTTTAAGACAGTACTTACATGTAGTACATTTCTTCTATTTCTTATAGGCAGTGCATTTCTTAGTATAATTAATCTGTAACAGGAATTCTTTACTAGATTTTGAAATGATACTTAAAAGTCAAGTAAATTGTGCAGTAAACAGACATGTGGAAAGCAGATCACAATTATAGATTAGATTAAATTTTCAAAAGCAGCTCTTCGGACATATGCCCAGGTAGGCTACTTGAGGAGGTTACAAGTTTTCATTCCTAGTTTAAATAACCTTTCTCAGGCCATCCAGAAATTTAACAGTTTGTAAACAGACAATTTTATATTTAGATAAGGCCACTGACATGATAACGTGATAAGAATTTTCCGAGGCGAGGTCAAAACAGAATTTTCAATTAGGCTACTTATATGCGTTTTCTACTTTTGTGCACCATTTTGTTTTCGCTGCTTCTACACGATAAGCAGGACACCCGTAGATTTACGTATGACAAATATACACGGATTGATGAACACGGAACTGATATTTTAATAATTTAAAATTTATTGGGATTAATGTACTCAAGCTGTTTTATATAAAAATGTAGTTTCATACCAATCTGTTTAGGATAACACATAGGTAATTTGATACAACCATAAATCATGTTAGATTATTTGTGAAGTGTTATTTTAGGTGAAAATTGGATACGTTGTCAAGTTTGTTGTAAGTTTGTGCAACGGCATGTCAGATTACAGCTAAGTAATTGTCAAGCCGCAATTAAGTTTCTGAAACAGGATGCGCACAGGAAAAACTATGGATGCAATTGCAAGAAGATATTATCTCCAATTAACTGCAATTTTGATGTCGTCTCTTTGTAATTTCAAGCCGACGGGGAAATTCATCTCATGATTTCACACAGCACAACAAATCCATCCCCAGAAAGGATACCCTACATTTAATCACGTTTCATTTTGTTACGACGTCGAAATATTCCAGAGTGATATTTGCACACTTCCATTATGCATGCAGGATGAGTGTCAACATGTGTTCTCCACGTGCAAGGGCGTAGATTTGTTATCAATACAGATAGGGACCGAACCCCCCGCCTCCTAAGCACACACGGTACTCCCTCAACATTAGTAGGGACATACCCGTCCACACCCAAGTCTACGTGGATTAGGTTAATAGACTATGATCGTCTATTATTTCAGTAGTCTACATGTCATGGCATCGAGACAAACGAGCGGTGGGAATTTGTAGGGTTGGCTGTTACGACAGTGAGGGCATTGCCGCAAATGTGCCAGCGGTGTCATAGGAAGACGGCAGTCGGTCTCGACACCGAACCTGGATTAAACGTCACCATACTGACCGAGGCCCCAGAAAGCGACTGTCTTCTGCCTGATAACACGAACACGCCTAAAGTTTCCCCGCACAGCTATACTTTCGTGTCGATTTTACACCGGAGTGACATGGACAGCCCCATGCGTCAGAGGTGACGTCACAGGAGTTTGCCTGCTGGGATGTGTAGATACTAGAAACAAATAATAGCCCTTCATTTCCGTATTTCTCTGTTATATATCGCTGCAGCAGTTAGCGAGCATCACAGATTGCGAGAATGCCTCCGGCGCTTTGATAAAATCAAAATTTCTGCTATTCGCCGCTGTTATCATCTCAACTACAGGAGGGTTTTGACGTCTCTGATTGAGGAAGTGGGATGTGGCCAGGCTTGTATTTTGTGTTGCAGATTAAGATGTGAAAATGTTAGTAGGAGAGGTTTGTGAATCGCGTTACACTGTAATCTTTAGGCGAGCACGACTGGCGCTTGATTCCTCGTTGGACTAAGGAAATGACTCCTTTCTGCCCCCTTTGATATGCTGCCGGGGGTGGTCACATGGGGCGCGTGAAGAGAAGATGTGAATTTTGATGTAGATGATTTAAATGTGTTTTTAAAGTAGAGCCATTAGAATTCAATGGTTAAAATGTCAACTCAGCACCAGATAATGGACTCATCTCTATCACTGGGAAGATTGGAAATAAAAAGCGGCGCGGGGAGTCAGGAGCATGGCCTTTCCGGACCGATAAATGAGAAGGACGTACATGTTGGACTGAAGACGCACCTCAATGGGTGCGTGCCGCTCTCCCATCAGGTGGCCGGCCATAAGTACGGCCGTGACAAAGCAGGTCAGTACTGTTTATTTATTTGATTTTTATTTCTCAATAGACAAACTGGTTCATTTAAAAAAATCATTTGCCATTTCCAGATTTTTCTTTATTAGAAGATTAAAAATATATTTAAGGAAAATGCGAATAAAAATTACCAACACATAATCAAATCGTATTACATAACATTGCATGACACCTAGTAGATGGCTTATGGTGTCATAAACTGGTTACAGTTGCACGCGTAAGAATAATGATCTTCCTTAGAACAGACACGCATGTCTCGGGTGACATATTTATTGTGACATTTAAAATGAAGTTTTACTTTTTACAGTTGTCGTACACATGCAAACCTTAATATTAGGGCCTGTAGGCTGACGTTCGTGGCTCCGCAGCCAGAACAACCGAAACATACAGTCAGTATAAAGCTTTCAGTGTTATGTTTTAAATTATAGAAAACCTGTCACTGGAAGTTCAGACTGGTTATGCTGTGTTCTTCTTTTATTCACCATGTAAAGCATGTATTTTTATGTATTTTAAATATACTCGATATAAGTAATTCCAGTTTTAAGGCAATAATCCAAAAATAGAAGCCAAATATAAGATGAAAAAGCACAACTGATATCCTCTGAATATTAATTGCAGGCAGGAGGAAATCAGCGGTTAAGTGCAGAGTTCATGTACTTCTGGTTCGTGCTTAACAGTTGTGCAATCCTGTTAACTCTATGCCTGTCAGCTTGCCTTTCATAAAAATAGCTATATATAAATGGGCGTCTCTGTATAAACCTAATCGGTTTGCAGATATGAAGCTGAGATAGTAGAGGAAGTCAATTTTCAGAGCAGTTTAAGAGAGTTTTTATTTTGAATTTAATGTCTGTGGTTTGGTGTTGAAACCCTGAGAGAATGTGTTCAGTGGTTTAACGACTTGAAGGTTTGCTGTTTTTTTACAGATAGTTTCTCCATACATACTAACATATTGGTTCACTCAACAAATAATTGGTGATGATGTTTAATTGCTTTAAGTTCTTTTGCTGCCAATAATTGAAGTGCTAATGCTTAGGCTGAAAAATGTTCTTCCAAATTTTCTGTTGATGTGTGAACACAAAAAAATTGCTCAAGCCTAACATTAGGTCATTTGAGGCCAATTCTGTTGCGCAATGAAGGGACAGTAAAAATTACCATTTTCCATTGTAAATAATCTTGTGGAATCCCTGACTTCACACATGAAAAAAGGTGTGGTTTCACCATTTCCTCTTAGGGCATTTGGCTTGGCCCCCAGTTTTGTAATTTATTGCTTTGCACTGAGGAATCTTCACAGGTGAGCAGTGTGGGGACTTTGGGGGGGGGGGGGGTGAAGGTCTGTCAGTGGTGTCTGACGTAGGTAATAATTTTCAGCTGACTTTTACCTTGTCAAGTCGGCATCCATCCATCCATCCATCTATCCAACCATCCTCTGCTTGTCCCAGTCAGGGTCATCAGGTGGTGCCTATCTCAGGCAGCATAGAGCCCAGGGCTTGGTCACACACTTGATGGCCTGCAAAAGGAAGCCCAAACAGCTACCCTCTCACACACAGCATAAGCGGGGTTCATAGCCCTCAACCGTGAAAGTTCCCACTCAGCTGCCACGCCAAGCTTAAGGCAGCTGTAGTTCAAACCAGCTATGTGATAATTAGGATAAGGTGGTGTTATGTCAGTCTTTACCATTATCTATCCATCCATCCGTCAGTCCATCCATCCAACTTCCATAACTGCCACAATCTTGAATGAATAAGCAGTTTTTCCTTTTTACTTTGGGGGTAAAATGAATGGAGTTTAAATAGTAAATCATTATTTACTCATGTGAAATTAGCATGACCGATATTTTTATTTTTCAACTTACTGCAATCTTCCTTTCCCCGTGTCTCTTAAAGGAATGTTGCAGCACCCAGATGGTACCGTACTGAAGCAGCTCCAGCCCCCCCCTCGAGGCCAAAGGGAGATGCAGTTCTATAGGAAGGTAAGGACAGAGAATTCTCAATGCTTATTTGTTCATCGCCCAGAAACAGAGAAGTATAATCTGCAGGATGTATTTTTGAGATGTCCCAAGAGGGTTGATGGTCTAAAAAAGAAGCTGACATTGAAATTACATTTGTTAGACAAAGTAAAGTAAATACTTGGAAATAATTGGGCGGCTTGGTTAAGGAACTGGTTTTGTACATAAAGATTCCCAGAATTCCATTATTGTAGTTTTATGGCTAAAGATACATAATCTTGGTTGCTTCTATAATAAATTTACCGTAATTTTAGTTTTTCTGTAATATACTGTAGTTGTATAGGGCATTTTAAGCTATGTATGAGTTGTATGACTGCGGTTAAAAGTACACATTTAAATCAATTTACATAAGTAAATTAGAAAAACTATATATTATTTAAGTCTATATAATATTTAAGTCATCAATATAACCTTATTGTTTTTTTTCCTTAAATTTTTTTTAAAAATGAGTCACATTGCAGTAAAGAGGCTTATCTCTTTTTCCTAATTTAAATATGGGTTTTCATATGCACGTTTAAACAAATTAGAAAAAAAGGTTGTTATTAACTGTTGTTGAATATACAAATTTTAATTGAAAATACTTGAATTATATTTTTTGAAAAAAAGGGTCATTTTTTAGGGGAAGGCATTCATTAATTATCTTTTTCCCCACATAGGAGTAGTGTTAAGTTTTAAGACATTTTAATGCGAGAAACTCTGCTGTTAAATCACATTTGGTGGTGCTGATTATTAAAACATCCATTGCTAAGGGAATCTACACTTTTGCATTTTATACCATGTAGCCAGTCTTTGTTTTCTTCATTGTTTTACTTTTCAGGTAATATACCTGGTTTGCTGAAAATTGCAATGCAATGTTAATGATTTAATAGTTTTAACACACTGTGGAGAGATTTTGGGTAACTTGTAGATGCCAAAATCCAGTGTCTGCAAGCAGCACTTTTTAAAGTGCTTTTTAAATGTGTCTGAACTCTGCTAGCAAGCAATACCACCGGAATGCATTTCCCAAACCTTACTAAATCTGTTAAAACTTGCACTCAGGTCAGGCTGCCTGAGAGTTAAATGCGCGTTTATAAATAGATACACAGCTAAGTGATAACGCCTTCTTGGAGTCCAACAGTTCTGCTGTTGTCGTTTTAATAAAAATATGGGAATTATTTGTTTGCAGACGTTTATGGCAATTTGGAGATGGTCCCTGAAGTGCGAGTGGTTTTTACATCCTGGGTTTTTGTCTGTTCCTATTTATCCAAATCTCCGTGGGTCAACTTGCCAGCTACTTCGTCAGAAGGCCGTAAACTTGGACGGGCCTCTTGCTACTGTTATGCTATCTTATAATGGCCCGTGTCTGTGACACATAGTCAGAAATTTTTAAGCAGTTCCATGGGATATTTCTGAATTTCAAATATTTGGTAATTAACATGACATAATGCATAAGTATTCAAACCTTTTTTTGTTTTGGCGTAAATCAAAGGAACCAAAAGACGCTGCGATCTAGCTATGGACACGAATAACTTCAAGGAACATTAGTAGATCTGCTAGAATGTTTCGTTTGTCTCTAATAGGTACATGCTGAGGACTCTGACGACCTGCTCTTGGACCTGCAGCATTATCTTCCAAAATACTATGGCACCTGGTCTTCACCTGACGCGCCAACGGGTAAAAACGTTTTTATGTTATTTTTGCTTAACCTTTTAGCTCTCCCACTTTTTCAGGATATCCCTAAATAGACAAGCATCCACACCATAATTCATTTGTGACCACTTTTGGTCCCAGTCACCTTCACATATTTATACGCTCGGAGGAAATATAAACTGTTCTAAATCTCGAACACCACCTTATGAAAAGTCACCTTTTGCTATTTTTAAATTTTCTTTTCACTTTTGCATACAGAGCTGTTCATCATTGTAAGGTGGGATTTTTGTAGTCGGGCTGAAGTTGGCTCTAATTTGAAAACACTTTTTTGACTTGAATATGCTCTTTGGAAATGTGGGAAGGGTAGTGATCTGTTGGCATAGCTGCAGACTCCATGTTTAAGAATCTTGAAGGCGTGCTGCCTGTTAGCAGCCTGTTATGTTAAAATGGCTCTCGCATCTGTCTTCTTGATATGTTTTGAATCCCGTGAATGAAATTTTCCATTC
>JAABNY020000040.1:10404075-10420923 GCA_015164015.2 Brevimyrus niger | reverse complement strand
GAGGATAGTGGGGGTCACGAGTCACTGGCACGGTTATTTTGGGGGTCGTGAGCTGAAAAGTTTGGGAACCCCTGGTCTAAACCACCACTGCAACCGTCACTCGGCATCTTTACATGGAATGATGACTGTCTACCTCAGTCTTCAGATTCACTAAATCATGAATAGGAAGCCTGTGTTGGGAATGAGGATCGTTTACTGTCAACCAGAATGGTATCAACTCCATTATCAGCAAGCCTGTCATACCCCGGAGCAGAGCATTTACCCAGGCCAAATGGGAATCGGTCGGTTTGCTGACACCAATCAGAGACACTCTGCTTCTTATGCAGTCGATATTTCTGTAAAGGAGACCGTCTGTCTGCTGTTCTCTTGTATTTATGGTCAAACGTTTACAATGTTTTTTTGTTTACTTGCAAAATTTTCCTATTCCATGTGTTCATATTTTAATTCACGAAAAAGGCGAAGGAAATGCCAGCTCTTTTTTCCTGTGTATTCCCTGTATGTGTGTTCTGTGCGTCAAGCACGTTTGAGAAGGCATGTGTTCGGCCGCTCAGCAACTTCTATTAAGCTGTGTTAGTCTTTTAAGTGGGTTTCTTTCTTTTGTGAATACTTTCGACTTTAGAATGGTCTGTTGTTCCTGCCAGCTCGCATTTCTTTCATTTTTCAGTATCTCCTGCTCTGATAGACTCAGAAAAGTATAGTGCTGAGACAACGGAAATGCAATTCGCAAAAAAAAAACAAGCCTGCAAAGTGCTATCAAGTACGTATTGTGGCGTTTCCGGGTGCCCCCTCCCCTCCTCGCGGTACAGAGTCCCGTAACGTACTGGCTGTATATCAGTGAGTGGCAGGACTCTCTGAAGAACACGCTATCGATTTTTCTCAGTGCTGTGTAATTCACGGTGGTGGGATTTGTGCCGGATTTATTTTTCTCATTTGCAGAATAAACCGAATGTGACATTGTCTTGTCCGTGGAATGTGTGGAATAAATAGAAAGCTGCTTTTATCCCGGTAAAGCATTGTCTGATTTGTGGTCGAGTTTTGCTCACATGTTCATTTCTTTTTTTTCTCCTTGTTTGTCCTTCGCTCCTAGCAACTGATATCCTGTCTTTTTTAATACTATGTAAGATCTTTTGGTGGGTAAAGGGATTTTAAATATACATTTTTAATTTGACTGACAGCGTGTGACTAAATTGCCAGTCACTTTTTATGCTAAATTGGATACATTTCTGAGATGGTGAAAATGCGCTTGGGTATGCCCAAAACCTCAATGTATTTATAATATCTGTAATGTCAGACACCTGTAGATGTAACCATTCTGTTCCATATCTTTATAAGTCATTAACATATGGTAATGACAGAAGCACTAAAAGAACAATCAGTCTATCCTCCAACTGTGTATCCTAGCAGGGGCATGGATGAGCTTAACCGGCTGTTTAGCAGCAACCCTGGATGGGGATGCCAGTCCATCACAGCCAACTGCAGCACCAAATGTTTTAATTCACTCATGCATTGTATAGTGTTAGCTGTAGGATTTCTGTGACAGTCTGGCATCCTTGAGTTCCCACCATTTGTAGACAAACGAAGGCTTCTCGCATTAGTTAGATGGGAAATGGCTGTGCCAAGATGTATATTCATCCAGTGCCCATATTCAGTGCTCTCGCGGGTCCTTTTGTAGTGTGACTAATGTTTGCTGACTACTATTAACAAGGGAAAGAAATTGCGCAGATTTGCACTGTCAGGGAATTCTCATTCTTTTGCAGACATAAAGGTTTCCCAGGGAATTTAGCAGTTTATTTATTTTATTCATTTTTTTTTTTTTGGCGGAGACCAGGGCCACAAAGGGGACGCCTGACATCTGTTGTGAGATGCTGAGTTACACCTGGTGGGGGTCACAGTGTGACGTTGGTGTTGAGATGCATGCTGGGAGTGTGGAATCGGAGGGGGGGGAGCATCTGGCAGGCAGAATGGGGAAAGTCTGCCCCCACCTCTGCACTTTAAACTTGCTGTGTGTGGCCACAGAGTAAAGGGATTCATTACTGGTAAATGCAGTGCTGATTCTCGTGATAGCAGCTGGAATGTGGCCCGATTCGCGGGCCGTGCCCCTGTCCTCCTTGTTCCAGTGAGCTTTTGTGATGCTAAGCAGCTTGATTTCAGTCTGCAGTGATATTCAGCCGGAATAAACACCATAGACATTGTTTTGTAACAATGACGGCTTTCTTGAAGTTTCTGTGTTAATATTATAGTCCCTTATTTACATTTTGACCTAGCAGGAATGTTGAGGAGTAGGGGATCATAAGTTTTAGGTGCCTGCAGACGGCAGACTTTGCGCAAGAACTTCATGGACCAGTAAAACTTGTTCTCCAGGTGGCTGGTGATGGAGGTGATGCTTGTCAGTCGGGGGGGTGGGGTGGATTTACTGTCAGTAAATCTGGTCAAACTGGGATTTTCCCCCCCCCCAAACTGCAAAAAGAGTTTATTTAATTTATTTTTGGAAATGAACCAACCCCCCAGTGTTTCTAGAATATTAGCCCCAAGTTGATGCTGGTCAATGGATGGGCAAAAAAACTGTTCACTTAAAGCAGGTTCTTCAGAAGCCAGAAGTTACGTTACTTTGCTCATGAAACTCGTCGTCCTGTTACCCTCGTGTGAACCTTCCTGCTTAAAGCTCCCTTCACCTTTCCTGACAGCTGAAGGATTGTTTTTCATCCTCTGCTGAGGACATTCATTTCATCACTTTTCAAACTGACTTTGAATGGTGGTAAGCTCAAAGCTCAAAATTAATGCAGGGTCTCCTTGTCCCCTCCATTACCCCCCCCCTCCAGATATACCAGGTAACCTCTGATCGATATGACACTCACGACCAACATTATGGACGACGTCTAGGGAAGGACACCATCAAAGACGGTAAGATTCTCCGCAAGGCATATTAATGTCGTGGGCCATAGTGATTGATGCTGATTGCCTGCAAAAGGCCTACTGTTTAGTATATGGTGTCAGAGCCGGTTCTGATAGCAGAAACTTGTTAGTTTTAAAATAATATGTGGTGTCGGTGGTTAGGAGAATACGAGGCTGATAAGCAGTCAGAGCTTGGTAGAGCTGCTAAAAGCCTTTTGGGGTAATTGTAGTGCTGAGGTTGAGAGGCAGATAAAGGCATTTATTCAGGTATTTATATTAAAAATGAGTTGTAGAGGTATGTAAATGGCTGACCTTTGTCACCCGCGTCTTGCTGCTCTTATCTGAGCTGTCGTTGCACTTCCCTTTCTCTGCTGTAGGGGTCGCCAAATTCTTTCGCAATGGAAAAATCCTGAGGAAAGATGCGGTGGCGAGCAGCATTCAGAAGGTCCAGAAGATCCTGCAGTGGTTTGAAGGCCAGAATCAGTTACACTTTTATGCAAGTTCCCTGCTGTTTGTATATGAGGGTTCACCCCAGCTCGACGGCGGTGGCGCGGTGGGGAGCGCCACACTCCCGGCTGTGGCTGCCCTGAAGGAGGGTATCCCAGAATGCAACAACAACATCGGCGAGGTGGGCTCCCGGGAAAACGGGCATGTGGCGGCGGCCATGGACCAGGGTCTCTCCAACATGTACGCGCTGCACCAGAGGGGCTGCGGCCGGGACCACCGCGTCGACGTCTGCTTCCCGTGGACGTGCGCCGGCCAAGCCCCACCCGAGCAGCCCAACGGCAACGGCACGCGGCCGGACGCCGACGACGGCCGACTGGAGTGCGACTCGGCGAAGCCATGCGGCGAGGTGGAGGTCCGCATGATCGACTTTGCGCACGTCTTCCCCAGCACCACTCGTGACGAGGGCTACATCTTTGGGCTGAAGAACCTGCTGTCTACGTTGCAGCAGATCCTAAACGAATAAACAACGCTAAACGTGCCCCTCCCCCGTGCGATGCAATCTGCACTAACTTGTGCATTACGCTGGCTTGTTCTAAACTGCTAGTAAAAGTTTAAAGTATCCTACTCAGGTAAATGAATCAATACTCGCGTTAGTCATCGCAAAAGAGCAGCGTATTGCAGTTAACAAAGGTGCCTGTGTGCACGATATCTGGAATTTTTTTTTCTTTCTGTATTCTATACTGCACAGAGATTCTCATAGAAATATTTAATGGTATACAAGTGATTCCAGATGACTTGCTAAAACTACTGATTTTATCATTTTTTTAATGTATAGATAATGTGTGTACTGAGATTTTCACTAAATGGAGGGTATTTTATTTGAGATGTTTTTATTTTTTACATAAGGACATGCTGTCAGTAACACTATTTGTTTAAGAACTGGTTTATTTTAAAAACATTATTGATTACCAAACTGTACATGTTTAAACATCATCTGATGCAAGGTGGCTAATATTTTGGTGATAACGGACTGTTGGATCTTTTTTTTTCTTGTTTTTATTTATTTATGATGATGTTTTTTTTGCCCCTGTAAAGTGCTCTACCAGAGGAGCTGTCATGACCAGGACCTATAGGAATATATCTAAAGAAGGTGTCTGAAGGTTCTGTCATGCTATGAGTGAGTCTGGCTGAAGGCCAGTGTCCTGCTCCACTGTCTGCTATTGGCCACATTCACTGATTAAGATGTGGGACCTGACTAAAGCCTTTTGTCTGGACAACTTTTGTTTCCAAAAATAATGTGAACATTTAAAAACTTGTCACTGTAATCATGCCTGTTTATTTACCAATTTCCTTAAATCCCGTTTCTTCATTGTACATGATGTCCCCCCCATTTTCAAATTTTTATCACCCCTCATCCCATATTCCTGTATCCTTCATTAAGACATGAACATATGTACTGCAACAAGTTATTTACAATATGATTTATAATATGATTAAGAAATTTAAATGAATCCAGTTACCCAAAAAATTATATTGCGTACATTTGAAAGGATAAAAAAAACACTACAGGGTTATTTAATGTAACATTTAAACCGTAAAGATTGTAAATCTTAGATGGTTTTAGTCAATGGCTTCCAGACTGCTATGCACCCTTGAACATCCATCCATCCATCCATCCTCTTCACCCGCTTGTCCTATGCAGGGTCATGGAGGTCTGTAGCCTACCCTACCCCAGAACACTCTGTATTCTGACGTTTTGGGGCTCCTTCTCACAGCCGTGGAAGGTATGCATACAAGACTCTGACTCTTCACTTCTTTTTATTTTGCAGAGTTCTGAAAGTAACTCCTTTATGAGAGAGACTGACTGCTGCACATCGTTCTTTACAGTCAGTGAGATGGTGTACCACTGTTCCATTCCTCTTCTGGAAACCTTTATGTTATGATGAAAGAACATACAGAGATTTGTTGTTTTCATTTTTTTTCTTTTTTCCAAGTGTTTTTAAATCCACGGTGACATGCTTCCATGTTATGGTGTCCATTTTAATTGACGGGCATTTTGTCAATCTACCTGATAATTACACTACTAGAAGTGACACAGTTTCCACGAATGGATGGCTTGTCTCTAAAGAGCTGGCATACTGTATAACTTCCATTGCCGCTCTTAGACACTGCTGCCGAAGAGGCAAACAACTTATGTGGCTAAGGGGACGATACAGTAACTAAATACTGTAAATATGCAGGGTCATTTACTGCAGCTACATTCAGTTAAGTATATGCTGATTTATAGCAATTTCATTGATAACTGAAATATCACGTTTACAGTCCATATATATTTTGCTCGTTAAAGGTGTATCAATGTAGTGAATATTCATGTTCAGGAAACTGATGTTTATGGCGAAGTGGGTATGCATTCCTCTGATTTCTGTTGTTGTTGTTTTCTAATGCACTGAAACAAGTTAACCTGAAGTGTGAAATCTCGTCCTCTTGCTGTGAACTAACCAATGATATTTCCCTCTCCCGCGTGGCGGTTTTTGTGGCAACATTTGACGGAGTCGGGTTTTAGACTTTCGGGTAGCTGAGAATGAAATGTGATGGACCTGGGCACTTTAAATGCATGGGACTCGACTGGATTTTGCCGAAGGAACTGAGCACATTAAGGCCGAACAATGACTTGCATATTGTACCGATAACCCTACGCGAGCTTGAACCCTGGTTATCGTAACCGTATTCATTCCGTTATCAAATTCGACAACGATTTGTGGCTTCGCCTTGGAATCTCCCATTCCTTGGTGTTCTGGAATAAGGAGCCCAGTAATCAAACATGACCCATTTCCTTGCTTAATGTCTCTCTGTTCCAACTGTGAAGGATGAATCCCAGATCTGGTTTAATACATGCGTGCAAATGCAGGGGAAGATTCTTGTGTAGTAGCTTTTACTCTCTCGCTCTGTCTTCTGATCACATGAAAGGAACTACTTTTGTAAATCAGATATATAGATATATATAGATATATATATATAATATTTAGATAAAGATAATACCTGTATATTTGGCAAATTCAAATTACTAATAAAATATACTCCTGATGGAATGTTTGTCTGTTTTTATTTATGATTTGTGTTCCTATGGAAGCATCTGTCCGACTACTTAGCTGATACAGGATTGAGGTGCCTTGGAGAGAAATAAAACGTTACTAGAAGCTTCATCGATAGCTTGTTGTTTTTTCCTTTTCAGTTTTTTTTTCCGTCTGCCCCTGCAGGAAATCCTTGGAGTGAGACACTGGGGGAATCTCACTATGGCCCTTCAGTGTCTGTAACTAACAAATTTAATTTGATTTTATCTTCACACAAATGAAAATTTTTGTCTCATCAAATACAGTGGCGTCGCAGTATACAGCTGCACGTGTATGGGAAATTAAAAAGAGACGAGAAATACAGAAATAGCAAAGGCGCCTCTGACAATGCAATGATTTACCAGAGACCTTCTGAGATCTTCCAGAATAATGATGCTTCTTTAGATAGTGCTGTTTAGCTGCCTTAAAGCAGCTGCTATTAAGAGCTAAGAAGGGAAACAATTTACTTTTACTTTGAAATGTATTTGTTTGCGAATGGAAACAGGAAGTCTTGAGTGAGCGTACTTACTGTGTCTTGGGACTGGGCGTTCACCTGCAGCAAATCTTTGTTTTGCTAGACAAAAGATATATAAATGAAAAAATAATGATGTATAAAAATGGTTCGCTACATTATCTAGATTGAAATAATTATGGGCAGTCGTATAAACTCTCATAAATGTCTTTTAAAAAAACATCAATTCAAAATCAGTGTAAACCTATTGTAAAATATTATTAGTCCTGGTTAAATGTTTGGTATGATGATTCCTGAGAAACCTTCCACTGATTTTTTTTTTTTGGAGAAGTATGGACGTGTTATGTGTAGGTGACATACAGATGCATAAAATCTGTTGCTGAACACATCCAAATAAAATTATACTCAAGATAAAAATTGAAGGGAAACTATACTTTTATATATTGTATCCAGAGGCAGACATTTCAGGTCCAGAAAGTAAAAATCCAAACCAGGATTTTGTTTCAACAAACCAGTTGAGTATAAGCAGCCAGAGAGTACTCTGTGACTGTGACTCTTTGTGCTCAACTGATTGGTTGAAACAAAATCCTGGTTTGGATTTTACTTTCTGGACCTGAAATGTCCGCCTCTGATTGTATCAGTCATCTTTATCATTTTGTGTTTTTTCAAGTGAAAAATAGCTATGTTCTAAAATTAAGGCTATACTTAAGTTAATACTGTTGTAAAAAAAAGATAAAAAAATGTCAAATAATACAAACTTCCCTTAGCCATAATTAATACAGCCAAATTAAATGCATGGATATGCAAATTTTCTGCCTTTTTCAGTGGAATCTGCACGTACAAGCACATTCATGATTGCCATTACTGAAAACTGAAAGTGGTTCTGTGCCATTTTAAAACAATAAAGAGCCCCAAAACCACCCCAGGCCAAAAAAAATAAAATAAATTAAACTTTGACTGTTAGACATGTTGAATTGATAATGGAATACAGGACCTGAGCTGAGCAGAGCAGAGCTGAAGGTCAAAATGAGAGATGTGGAATGGTAAAGAAGAACATGAACGTCCCATCTTCCTCAAGGTAAGAGCAAAAAAATGTCTGCAGAGCAGCAGCCAGACTGCTGTAGATGACCGAAAAAAATGCAACAAATGCTTTGCTATGCACATCATCCACTGGTTAAGATAATGACTATCGGTGGTGACGGTTAGGTGTCATGTTCTGAAGGTGAGTAGTAAAAATGCATGTGGGAAAACCATGAATTTTCACTGAATGTGAAAAAGATCTATGAGGTGGTTGGGGGGGGGGGGAGGCTATAGCAGCCCTGCACCCCACCCTAAACAAATAAAAACTAAATATGCATTATTCTATTTTCAAAGCAGGACCATAGAATATACATAGTGCATATACATATACTCTGAATGACTGAATTGATTATAATTAGTAACATTTACCAAATTAATTAGAAAAACCTCCTTATTCCATACAATACCCCTAAACAGTGACATATGTTATAATTAAACCGATTACATGCTGTCACAATAAAAACCATCAATAAATAATTTTATTAGAGAGCCCCAGAACTAAAGAATGATCAACAGAAATTTATATGCGACTCAGACATAAGGTATTAAAAACGGGAAAATTTATGACAGACGCAAGCTGCACCAACAGCTGCGTAAACAGCCTCTTTATGCATCTCCCACACTGGTGCTACAGACAATGGTAGTCAGGCAGCAAATCTTTTATTCTTACTGTTACCAACTTTTAATATTGCGTTTCCCAGTAATTTTTTCTTTGGTATAAAATTAGACACTTGTTCTAGTACCTGACAACTGATCTAGTTCATCATTGTATATTTTTCGGTAAACAGAAACTCTGAATGTGTGATACCGAGAGATAACTAACATATTAAGGTTATATTTATTAGTCTGGTGTCACAGTCACAAATGACGAAAATATCATGATACTTTTTTCGTATATAATACAGAATAAGTTTCAGAGACAAAATCTTAAAATCATGTGTTTCTCTTCAATATGTAAAGAATGAATATCAGTGTAAATTACTTTTCCTCATTTAGTTGATTCCAGCTTTGTAGGGAGAAAACTGAGATTTCTTGATGGAAAAGAGTCAGTGTGGATTACATGGTTGAGTGCATGAGCTTTCATTCCCAGTCTGGCGTGAACTTTGAATGCCAAGGCAGGGCAGCAAAGCACAGACAGTCAGCGGCAGTCAGCACTGACGTCAGCGTGCAACAAAGCAATACCTGTTCCAAGGAGCAAACTTCACCTACTCAATTAACCAGTAACTAGCTGTGACAAGAAAGGGGGGGGGGGGCGGATGCTGTTTTTCTTGGAAGGTGAGTAAGGTGACTGTCGTTGTTCATGTAAATTTGTTCATTCCTGACCTTTATTTCCATTGATCTACACCAGTGTTTCCCAATCGGGGATCCGGAGACAACCCAGCAAAAATGTGGACTGTCTGGCAGGGACCTGGGCGAGTTCAAAGATGTGAACACTGACCTAGGCTCCAAGCTCTCTTCCTGCCTGGTTTGTACATGCCATGGGTTATCAGTTTTTCTATCCTACTGAAGCAGCAATCTTTCTTTTCATAACCCTAAGACTTTTGTCATGTAGACCAATTTCCTGTTTCTTTATGCCTCTGAAAAGGGAATTCCGGATGGCTGTGATTCTGTCTCTCAGGCTTCCTCACATATCCTGGTCCACTAACAGAGTACTGGGGCTGAGCCTAACTTCCCTCAACAATATATGCTAGTGACGGCCAAATGAAGCTTCAGGAGCCATTCTTTACCCCCCTAGATGGCGCTCTTGGATTGCTAAGGGGCATGCATTGAGACATTTTTTGAATGAAGCGCATCATCTAGTGGTGTCAGAAAATATAGCAAATGGTTGATGAAGCTTAATCTGGCCATCAATAGGCTAACCCCCCTCCACCCCGAAAACGACAACCACCGAGGACACTAGAGCGTCATTTATTTTATTAACGTTTTTTTTTTCAATAAAGGGATTCATCGTAAAACAAATTCTGCCGCTCTCCCTCAGGGTCGTGGCTATGGATCGTCTGCTTATCCAATGCTTTGCCAACCCTCTGCAGACCCCCTCAAGTGCCCCCCCACCCTGTCAAAGTCTTGATCCGTTCACATCACTAATTGCTATTACTGGAATGTGAAAGCAAAACATTTTCACTGGGTTTTCAAAAATCTATTATCAAAAATTTCATAAATAGCCAGATCAAAAGAAAAAATAAACCAAAAAATGAAACTTTTGAGTTACTTATAAAGGACTGTGGATGAAAGGGTCACTCCGCTTAAGGGCAAAATGAAAGAGACTATGGCTAGTTAGACACATTTTGTGACCCAGTAGGATAAGCGGTTTGGAAAATGGATGGATGGAGTTCCCTTGCCCATAGCAGTCCACATCTAGGAATTAACATGAATGTTTACACGGGTTACGCTTTAATGCTGTATATAAGTAAAGTGAGGCAAGTTTATTTATATTCTGAAAGGATGTGGGTCTCAGTCGGTGCCCCCACCTCCAGGCAGCCTCTGCTCTGTTTGTGCAGAGCTCGCATGTTCTCTCAGTGTGTCTGAGGTCGAATGAGGCTAATAGTGTTTGCATACATCTGCTGTCCTGTCCAGGGTGCAGCATTGCCTTGTACCCTATACCTATACCGACTGGGATAGGCTCTGGATTTGCCCACCCCCACCCATGACATGTTTTTTTTTTAGATAATATACAGTTCTGCATAAGATACTTTTCGATTTTAAACGTACTGAAGGGTTTCGACAAAAAACAAAGGCAGGCAGTACAGAAATGAAAAATATTTCATCACGAGGACAAATAGAGCACTTGGGTAGGTGTCAGGATTTAGACATACAAATGAAACGTTTCACCACGCAGGAGTTACCAACACCCAACCTGTCAGCACTTATAATCGCACCATGCACATGAAGGGCTATTCTTTTGCACTCTTAAATTCCCATTTTGTTTATGTTTCTGGAGCTTAAGCATTGTCAAAACCAGGGGTGTACAATCTACTGCAGACAACAAAACATAGCTGTAACAAGTATAATAGCTACTATCCAACCTTTCCCTTTGAATTCAAAGGCACAGACAATTTGTTTACGGTTCTGAAGACTTTTTGTGTATTGTTTCTGTTGTGGTTCTGTTTTCTAAACATTTTAATATTTCGCAACTGTCTACTTTAGCCAGTTTTAATTGAGTCGCAAATTCTTTAGTCGCATTTAGCTACATTTCATCATTAGTATTAAAAAAGCTAATGCGGCACATTGGGAAATTAACTCAGCTTTTTGCTGTTAAGATGCACCTTACTTTAACCAGTGCACCACTAGGGATATCATCAACTTCAATGTGCTGAACAGGTATAGTCTAATTGCCCTATAATCCATTTCATCATAAAGCAGTGAGTATTTAAGACTTGGTACAAACACATTTTACGGTACTTAAATGAGTTATGCTATCATCAGAATTCACCACCCTGCTGTCCCAAATTATATATTTTCTGTAAGACTTAATTGATTAATTAATGTATTTATTTCTTCATTAAAATGCACAGAAACAATTCAAGGATAGTCATGTATTGTACAGTTTATCCTCTTGATGGCGCCAAAACACTTTGCGCCTTTAAAATCATTGCAAGATATTTTGTGTAAGACAGCAACACATAATATTGTTTGTTATGTGAATTGATCATACCACTTAGCATACAATTATATAGAGGAATATGTGAAACCTTCTCATTTTAAAAGGACTTCTTATGTTCTTAATAATAAGAGTTTATAATTTACCATTGTGCCTTCTAAACAAGATTACATTAATGTGTCTTGTGTTGACCTGATGACTCATGTAACAATCATTTCTGACTGAATTGCAGGAATCAACATAACAGAAGTTCACTGCAGCATCCTACTGGGAGTTGGGAGGGAGTAAAAACATGGACTGTCTGCAGGTCCCCAAGAACCAGATTAGATTAGGAAACTCTGCATTAGATGTATACTGTATGAGCACAGAGTATGATGAAATGCTGTTCTTGACTCCATGATGTCACATGAACGTTTACAAAATGAGTACACTTGTATATTCGCCTACATTTTGCAGGTCCAAATGTTTTTTTGACAATTTTCCCGGTAACATTAATAAAGGAGGTTGCGCTTTCGTACCATGATGTCATGAGAACACTCGAGTAGCACAGCTGCGGAATGCGTGAGATTTTTGCTAGCATCCAACAAGGACTCACACGCAGCAACAAATCTGCTCAGCCATTCATTTTTGATAATGCTAAATCCCTCCAGCAATTTCACTGTTGGCTAAGGAGACAAACAGAGAAAGCAGGCGAGATCCAGGGCGGTACAGCAATCCTTTCAAGTCCAAACGACTCGCACTGCCCTTCCCAGTTTGGAACTTTCCCAGTCCATTGCATAGTACAAAGTGCTCGCTGTTTTCCCACCTCAAGGCTAGATTATTACAACCCTCTTCTGTATGGTAGCGCAAACTCGACCTTGATGCTTCGACAGAGAATTAATAAATGTAAATTGATTCCACTCAATATAAAATAATTATTGCCTAGTGTACCAGATGAAAAGACTTACTATCCAGTAATAATGTCAATTAAACGACATAGAACAGAAAAACCAGCACGCCTCAGTCTCAAATGGGCTGATACTGCCTAATTATATTGAGGCAGGTGTCAATATCCAAAGGAACTTACATTCAGAAAATATGTTTATGGTTCTTCCTTTATGAGTGAACAAGTGGATTCTAGTCTACTTACCCAGACTGTTTCACTGACCTAATCACAGCAAGCCATTCAACTAAAAATCTATAAAATGGCATACTGACACTGATAGGGTTCAAGCAGAGACTCAATGGTGAGAATATGCTTCATTTCCAAGAATTATTTTGGACCTGCAGGTTCCTATCATGCTGGGAAAAAACACATGCAATAAAAATTCTTTTCTACATTTTTTCTATACATCAAAAGAAGCCTGTTGAGGTGGTTTGGACATCTATCTAGATGCCTCCTGGACGCTTCCCTGGGGAGGTGTTTTGGGCAACCAGGAGGAGACCTAGGGGCAGACCCAGGACATGCTTTAGAGATTATATCTCTTGGCTGGCCTGGGAATGCCTTGGTATTCCCCGGTGAGAAGGAGGTCTGGATATCCCTGCTTCGACTGCTGCCCTTGCGACTCAGCACTGGATAAGTGACAGAAAACGGGTGGATTGGTAATCAAAATACTACAACTGGACTGTCGTCATGCCTCATACTATCATGCCAACACTGTACCGACAATGTCTTATGTGTTTTATTTTAATTGATGCCAAGGTGCCAAAATGGGACTATTTTGTCAAGCCAAAGTCAACACTTTTCCTTTGGGAACCAAGTCAGGTTGAGCTTTGCCTTTGATTGTTTAAATAAAGCTTATATCCAGTGTATGAGCATTTAAGACACAGCTGTTTGTTGATCTAACAGAGAAGGCAGGTCTCCTGTGAAGACAAATCCTCCTTTGAACAAAATCTCAGGTTGGAAATGCACAATCGATGTGGGTATAAAAGCTGCCAGTCTGAGGTTTGGTGCTGATATAGCTGAATTGGGCTTTTAAGGGTCCCTTGCCCCCCATCAGCTGATTAATATTAAGGGGTCCACAATGCCATTGATTGGTGGACAGGTTTATGTTCATGGTTGATATGTGGCCGCCTGCCTGGAGCAGCTTCCTCATTTAAACCAAATGCCAATCTGCAGATAATCCAATTAGCGGCCAAGTTCACGCTGCCTGGTTTGTTCACTCTCGCACTGCAGGCGCTCTGCTCAAGTGGCAAGGAGGGAATGACTGATAGCCACCAGCACAACGGGGTGGAAGACAATAGCATTTGTCTTTGTTTAGCTATCAGTATTGCAACCTGGTCCTTCCCATTATGTTATTGTGAACTTGGTATTAACCCTGAAACGAACAATATATTTTATATACCCTTTTTATTGATATTTTTTTTTACAAAATATGCAAGTTAATTTTTATATATTGGACTTCGTTTTAATAATTTACCAATTATTTGGTTCACTGTGGGTGGCATCAAGTCCCTAACCCTGCCTGTGTGTGTGGAGGTTGTATGTCCTCCCTGTGTCATTGTGGGGCTTCCACCAGGTTCTCCGGTTTCCCCCGACAGTCCAAAGACATGCTGAGCTTACTTGGAGTTGCCAAGTTGTCTGTAGGTGTGAATGGTGAGTGTGCCCTGTGATGGGTTGGCGCCCCGTCCTGGGTTATTCCCTGCCTTGCACCTGTTACTCCTGATTAGGCTCTGTGATCCTGAAAGGAACAGGTGAATATAGAAAATTGGATGGATTTAATCAATGCCTCTCTCCCAATGATGGCTTGTGAAGATATTTATGTATTGTGTATGTTATAGCTTGACAGCATGTGGGAACACTTAGTTCAACAAAATTTTAATTCAAAGTCATTACACTGACTGACTAGGATGCTGTCCACGCAGAGCAGAGAACCCCTGGATTTTGCAATAACCTGCGCATGCAAGCAGTTTTCTAAAATAAAGTTAGGACATGACATTTTACATGGCACACTTCTTCATAGCATTCAGAAGTGTTAACCGGACTGTGTCCTTTACTTTTCTATAGCCATTTGTGATTTCTCAGTCAAGACTAAGGTTCTGTTCATGAAATCAGGAGCAACTCTTGTGCAAGGGTTACGTAGATAATGTTTATGACCTACTGAGTCATTTCTCAACTAGTGGGGATATTATTTTCTTCCTCCTCCATATCAATAGAGAGTTTGAAAATTTGTATAATAATTACATTCACCAGCACCACACTGTGTCAGATCTACTCTAATTGAAATGATTAAATGTTATCGAACCAGAAGAAGCATTCTAGTTTCATTATATAATTGAATTGAATATGAACTGTGTGTGTAAAATGAATATTTATTGTCATCACTATCAAAATCCAAAGTGCAAGTTCTGCAAAATTATCTGAATGGTAGTAACAAAAATATGTACAGCTTCAAATATTTTGAGTGAGTGACCATCATCACTTGTTTAGTCTGGTAAGTGGAAAGTTTCAGGTTGTAGTGTACACTACGAAGTGCGCACTGAAAAGGGCATACTCAGTCATTTCCATTTGTGTGCACTCGCTAGTGCATACTCAGTCCCTCGTAGTATACTTTCCAGTGTGCATACTCAGTCCTTCGCAGTTGTGTGCACTCGCTAGTGCATACTCAGTCCCTCGTAGTATACTTTCAGAATAAACCTTTGATTAAGGAATATGATTTGCATTTTTTCTTCATATCATATACTGTAGAAGATAGCATTCTGCTACGTATACAGTAGATGGAACCTATTCAGAGGGAAATTCAGCTTCTCAGAAAAATTGCCGCTTAGCAATTAATCGATCGATAAGATGAAACAACTATCGATTAATGAATTACTCGATAATTTGCATCCCTAGTAGGAAGGAATGGTTAAGGAACGATAGAATAGGATAAGGAAGGATAGGAATGGCTAAGATAAGATAGAATAGGGTAAAGTAGAATAGGAATGAATAAGGTAATATGAAATAGCATAAAGTGGGATAGGAATGGCTAAGGTAAGAAAGAATAGAATATGGTCGGATAGGAATGGGTGTGGTGAGGTAGAAAGTGACAAGGTAGGATAGGAGGGGGCGCTCTTGCATGGCAATGAGGTATTATTATTGTTGTTGTAATTACTATTTTATTGTATCTTTTAATTAATAATATGGCTCTTCCTTAATTGTGAGCTTGTGTTGCTTAGTTGCAGTTTAAGAGAAGCGTCTAATCTTATTGCCTTGCCGGTGTCAATGGACTTACTTTAACTGTTTTTCTTATTGTTATTACCATTATTATTCTTACTGTTATTACTATCTTATTCCGCAGATTTTAAAACATATCATAATCAGTTTTGTCATCTTACTTTAAAAAAGTAATTAGTTACAATTACAAATTACTTCTGCCAAAAAGTAATTGAGTTAGTAACTCAGTTACCACACTGTAAAAGTAATTAGTTACTCAGCAACATAACTGACATTATTTTTTAAGTTCTACAGCGCTATTATGTTCTATAACATCTTTCTGTCAAAAATGTTTAAAAAACCTGATTAAGGAATAAAAACAGTATTTTAGAACATTTGATATTTATTTAAACTTAAGCATTTAAGCATGCCATATGATATGCCTAGAAATAAAAAAACAAATAAAATAAATATGAAAAAATAAATTGAAAATAAAATTAAAGTGCAAAATTAAGACACACCAATCTAAACTTGGGTAAAAAGAAACAGAGGAAAATCTAGCCTTTAAGTACTGCAGTTACTCTGTAATTGTATATTAGGCCTACTTCACAATAAACGGAACACTATCCTACTTTAAATATTCCAAAAAGTAACCAAATAAAATATTGAAAATAAATAATGTTAACACACTTTGCGTTTAAGTGCAAAACTAAGACACACAACTGTAAACTTGGATAATAAGAAACAAAAGAAAATCTGGCCTTTAATTAGTGCAATTATCTGTATCTCTATAATATTCCACAAAAAACAGAGTACTATTCAACTCTTAAATGTTCAGTAAAGTAATAAAAATTAAATATTGAAAATAAATTCAGTTATTCACACACTTCGCAATCAAGTGCAAAACAAGGACACTAGGGATGCTCATTTCGGTTAATTTTCCCAACCGACAACCGCCGTTCCTTAACCGAACATTAATCCTCAACCAATCGAATTAGAACATTAAATTGGAATTGAATTAAATCAGAACTGAGGAGTGTTTGATTAAATATGAGAACTTTTTCAGTTTTATTTTAACATGTGCGAACAACAACACACAGAACAATATCAAAAACAGAATCTGGATTCACACATC
>JAABNY020000040.1:10390504-10403975 GCA_015164015.2 Brevimyrus niger | reverse complement strand
TATATATATAATGTGTGTGTATATATGTGTGTGTGTATATATATATATATATGTATTATATATATAATGTGTGTAAATATATATGTGTGTGTGAGCGTGTATATATTTACACACATTATATTTTTTCTGGAGATTTTGTCACTCTCTACCACGAGGTTGCATACTCTCCTACCCCGTGATTGTTGAATTTGTCAATTAGCTGACACATGAAAGAGCAACCTTTTTGTTAGGCATTTTGCAGGCAAAAAATTGAGTACAAATTGAAGCTGGCAGTCAAATGGTTGCAGTTGAGTGAGCATTTCCAGCGCAGTATGACTCCTTTGTGTAGTCGGGGCTCCGTGACAGTAGCTGTGTGTTTTTAGCCAGGCTTGAATATCATATTTGACGTGAGTTCCGCAACTATAGACTGCTCCCTCTCTCTGGTAAGGGAATCCCACTCACGCACATTCAGATGTAATAAGGCAGACGGCGGCATCAAAGACATCTTAAATCTGGAAGGAAATCCAAGGCTATGTAAATCTATATCTTGTATTCAGAATAAATGTTGTGCATTCAATATCCAGAAAGAGAGCGATGAAGTTTTTTTCTCTGCATGACCTAGCGAGTGTATGGCCCAAACTGAAACTTTTAGGTAGCCATGTAACATACATACGTATGTGAAGGTTATACACAGTAATTCAAATTCCACTTATAAAATGCATAATAAATATGAAAAGGATGAAAGCCAAGTAATCCTGAATGATACTTTAGTACATGGCATTCGGCGACTTACCCAACTGCCCCCACGCTGATTTGTGATGCTGCACACAGCTGCAACTGTACGGATCAGTTTTCATTCAGCTCATGACTCCACCTAGTGGAGAGATCGTTATACCACTATTGTTCCAACAGGTGCGGTCCAACACTACTGAGTGATATTATGTCATAGGACATTTACAGTGATGCTGAAATGAGAAGCACTAAGCCATTTGTCATATTCAGTATAGTAGGACTTGAGATTAGTTGTCATGGGAATCGATATATATCAGTGCATGTAATTGTCATGTATAGTGAAATACAGCAAAATTGGGATAGCAACACAGGTTTAGAACCACCTAAAACTCGACTCTGACTCTCTATCTCCTAGGATACGTACAGGGAAAATGTGAAGCAAGTCAAAGTATGCTGGGTAATGGCATTAAACAAATTACTAATGTCCCACTTTGATTTCTTTTCTTATTATTAGGCTCTTGTAGATGTCTAGCTTGCTTTTTAGGCTTCTGTGTGACAGGAGATACACCAGGTATTCAGTTGTGACAGTTCCCTGCTAGCAATTCAACGAGGGAGGTCTTTACCTCCCTGATGAGGTAATTTGTCACCAGAATAAAGACAAGGTATCTCGTATTCTGTCGTTAATTTATGCACAGTATTTTACTGCAGTGGGCAATCTAAGGTGGGGAAAAAAAGAAACACGACTTATACTGGTCAGCAAAGAGGAGGGATATTGCTAGGATTCAGCCTCATATCTGTTTTCCTTTTAGTTTATGAAACCTGACATGAAAATCCCTTTGTAAAAAAGTTTGGTAGCAACCATGTGTCTTTTTCGCTTAAATAAATAAAGGTCTTGCTGAACTTACTGTAATTGTTTTGATAGACATCTTTTCTATTCTCAAACTAATTAAATGGTACTACTAATGTAGTCATAAAAAGTCATAAAAATTTTATAACACTGAACCAGAAAAAGAAATTTGAAAAAACTGACAATATTTATTTAGTTTCAGAGCAACAATACAAAAAAAACATTAAAAGAATACTCCAGACCATTATAGAATACAACAGTGACATTTTCAAATCAATGCCTGCTGAAATTTCAGCTGATCCTGCAAAAGAATGTGATTGTAAGCACAATCAAAAATCAATAAAGCTGCCTCTGTAGCTGTTGTGCATATTTTGTGCAAATCTTTTCAATTTCTCCAGAGGTAAAGTTCAAGGCTTTACAGGAAAGGGTTGATAAGTTCAAAAAACAAACAAACAAAAAAAAACCCACAATAACTTAAGAAAGAGAATCCAATATCCCAGAAACTGTAAAGATTTCTATTGGTACGGCTGTCACACAGAAGAAAGACTCAATAATTATTACAATGGTTGTCAAGAAAAGAGAATGATGTGCAGAGACCCTTATAGAACAGCAACCAATTGAAATACTGGTTTTATTACCACCCGTGTAACAACTTGCTTTAAATCCGTTATCAAAAATGGCTGTAAAATAGAATAGGTGGTAATCTTGCAGAATGGGTGTTGCCTCAACTAAATTCACATTTATTTTTTTGTTTAAATGACATCTGGCCCTGAGATGCTAAGACAACAGACACAAGCCAGACCTTTATAATAGCATTGCCCTGGATAGAGCTTGGCTGTATTTTAAAAATGATGGATTGCTGTAAAGGTACAACTGTGGCTGCCTGGCTGGGCCCCCCCCCGCAAAAAAGGCTGTTTTCAGCGTTGCTCTTCTCTGCCTGGGGGGCCCGCCCCCCCCCCCCCCCCCAGAGCTGTGGAGAGGCCCACATGGCAGCCAGAGGATAATGACCCAGTGAGACTCTCTGGCAGAAGAGCACGCTGTGTCCAGAAAGAAGAGGACTGGATGCTTTTGAGCGAAAACTCTGAAAGAATCAGAGGAAGAGAGCTGAAAATGCACAGACAGAACAGAGAGGTCTCCTTACACGCTACCACGGTATTACACCAGTACATGCAGTCTTGTGAT
Source organism: Brevimyrus niger (assembly GCA_015164015.2). Lineage (NCBI taxonomy): Eukaryota > Metazoa > Chordata > Actinopteri > Osteoglossiformes > Mormyridae > Brevimyrus > Brevimyrus niger. The sequence continues at coordinate 10,401,235 of JAABNY020000040.1, read as the reverse complement.
TAGCTTTCCTTGTGAGCATTAACTTTAGTTGATTATTGAACCACTACTGGATTTACACCAGATCTACACATTGTCGAGACATTAAATCTTCTTCTGAAGATTTTAATACCACATTTTACAATGGGGCAATAAAAGTGCTGAGAAAATCCCAGACCCCTGTCAATTAAAGGGATGCTGACATGACAATGACATGTCGTAACGAACAGTCCAGTTGGTGTCATGTGTAACATTTCAGGAATTCTCTGGTTAACGCTGATGTGCGTTATCCTTACCTTGGAGCAAAATGCAATATAAATGATGGATAAGGACAATTGCTGTGGAGTAAATCTGATTCCATTTTGTGACTTCGACTGGTAAATGAGAGGAGATGAATTGTGGGGGGAAAAACAGTCTGGTTTGAGCAGAGGGTGTTTATTCAGGGATTTGCTGGGGTAGGGGACACCTAGGTAGTGTCCTGGGCGCGATGGAACGTGGAGCGAGGGTAATTGAGCACGGTTTGGTGGTTTGGGAGTCTGTAGGTGACTGAGTCGGGGATGTCTGTTCTCCAGTCGGCCGGGTACTGGTCTTACGTCACGGTTCGGCGGTGTCTGAGGACAGAGGTCCCCGCTGTGCGACTGCCCCCCAGGCTGTCCATTACTTAGAAGAAAAAAACTACTGACAGCTTTCCTCACAGTTACTCCCCCCAGCCTGCCAGCCTTGCTGATTGAAAGCCTGGGCGTCCACCATGTCATCACATAACAATGCACTATTAAAGTTATCGAAAGAAACAAGAGTCAATGGTCAATAGTCTTCCAGGCATCCCTACCTGTAATGTTTATACAATCACGTATGTGGCCCGCTTTACAAAGCTGTTTTTAAACAGTTCTGGCACTGACCTGCATATTAATGTGCAACAGATGTCCTCACATAAAAATTACTCACTTTACTTGTTTATGCAGTTTATAAAGGTAGTGATCTAATATGGATTTGTACTAAACGTTATCAAAGAATTCTCAACCGAAAACATTTAATAATAAATAATGGAATAATCTAGAATGCATAGATTCTATAAAATCAAGTCCTAGACATTCTGCAGGTTTTCTGTAACTCCGCACCTCCACCTCCAGTGTCCATACCCATCTTCCTTACAGCAAATCCAGTGCAGGATGACAATGAGCCTGGTGCCCTATTCACTGCATATATATTTGACAAATACTTTCCATAATAAGAGATATATGTAACTCCCTTTCAAATATTCAATTGCTTTTTTGCTGCACCTTGAGGTTTATTTAATGCTGGAAAAGGATGAATTTCCCAGCCATGTATGAATGTGACAGGTTATATTAGAGAGGACAAAAGCACAGAACAGCCAGGTTTTGGTACAAAAAGGGGGTGAGAGTACCCAGTAAAGAAGTCAAAGTCAAATAACATATCCAGGCAGAATGACTTAAATAAACCTTGTACAGACGAAACGCATAGTTCACCCTTTCCCATTGTCTTCCACTTCCAAAGAAAAAACTCACCTAAGCTACAACTTTGACCCTCAAATAAACCCTAGCAAATAACTTAATCTAGGCTGGGCTTTGTTAAATGTGTAACCCATTTGCCCCCAATTGGTAATTAATCATGATAGCAACACAAGAGATTTATAATAAAGCTTGAACCCCTGCAATATTCCCCTCAGCTGAATTAAATTACATATTTGAGCTAGCAGAGAATGCTATTCCATTATCTGTCTACTTGATAGGTCTATAACAGGGGTGGGCAACCTTATCTGCAAAGAGCCGGTCTGTATGTAGGCTTTTGGGATCTCCTTTAGGTCAGCTGTTCAGGTGTGAGGACTCTTCAGCCAATCAGTGCTCTAAATAATAGTCTAATTAAGGAGTTGCGGGGAAAACCTGCATACAGAAGGGCCCTTTTTGGATAAGATTGGCCACCCCTGGTCTATATCTACATTTATTTCAGTGAATAAAAAAGGACACTGATTTATATATATAAAAGAAGTAAACTGTCATATATATGAAAAGTAATTTGTTATTGATTTCAGTTTTTCACTCAAGGTACTTGACTTTCACTGAATCAGTTTATTCAACAGAGAAATACACACTTCAAGGACCAGCACCTCCTTTCCAACCAGTAATGGGAAAGATATTTAATCAATATTCCGTTGAACAAATTCTGCTAATAGCCTCCATACAATCTTAAAATATATAAAAATTTCATTTGAAGCATTCAATTTCTCTTAACTGCTTGTGCAGTAAAAGGTGCTGCTCCTGTAGGAATGTTTGCAGTTTATGCTGCCAAATCATGGACAGGGAGATAAAAAAACACAAACTCATTATTTCCAAATAGGCCATTTCAGTTCCAGTTGTTCTTTTTATTATTTGTGCATTTAAGCTCCCAAAATGCAGTAATTCCACTGTCTTTGATTACTGGCCAAAGGGAAACCACCACTAGGTGGATTCATCAGCCCCATGTGCTCCCAGAAGCACTCTGACAGAAGTACTTCAGTAAGTGTAATCTGTAGGTGTAACATCCAGTCATGCCTTTATTTCACCTGGAGATAAAAAAAACACACACACAAAACACTCATTTCATCCAACTTGTCATTGAGTATAAGGCTACGATCACACTAACAGTTAAGGGCAATCTTTGTAATTCTATTATAAGACGCTAAGACAGTACATGCCATAAGGGGCAGTCTTATTATTAGATGGTCCGATATTGATTTTCTGTGCGTGGGCAGGACTGCCTGAATGTGCTTTCAAAGAGAAAAGGAACAATTCACTCATGCCCATGAACTTGCTGCTCGACATGGATTTGTGCTTGGGAAAACCTGCAGAGTCTTCAATAAAAAAGAAGCTGCTCTGATTTAATCTTTAATTAAGTGCGACATTTAGATGTCAGATTATAATGCGGTCTGTACGAATAATGACCTTATGCAACGTCCTGGCTCGAAGGAAAAAACATTTGCACAAACCAGTGAGATTTCAGATGAACTTGGCAAAGGAGAAGATTCTTTTTTTATTTTTACCTTATATTTTAAGTTTGTGTGATACCTTGCAAATCCCGAGAGCTGAACCTGACACTTATCTTGATGGGATGTCCTTAACCTAGCCTACTTTGTTTCCTGTGAACGGCACTGCGACCGAACCGACACCGTGGCTGGCTCTCCTTTGATCAGTGTTCATTAAATCATAGCAAGTTGGTGAATCGCACACATACGCTCTGAAGTACACCCACACATGCACTCAGAGCTCTTTGCTCCAGGGTGTCTTTTGAACGTGCACTGGAGTAATCAATCTGCACATCAACCTGAGACTCATTTAGGTTGCTGAAGTGCATTGGGCATGTTAATTGATGCCTGCTGGCACTGGCTCGTTAAGCGATAAATTATTCGTGCCACAGCATTAGGCTGTGACCATTGGTACTTGTTACAATTGCTTTATTGATTGATCTTGAATTTATCTGTACAGGCTTCGGCAGAAATAATTCACTGCGAACACCATAAAAAACATCTTTAGTGCAAAATAGAAGGAAACCTTCATATACAGTTTTGCTTTGTTGTAACAATAAATAGTCTATTGATAATACAAGAAACAATATTGCAGTGTTTAATTAAAAACATGAATGGCCAACCTAGTACAGTTCTGAACCCCCCATGTAGTACATTTCAGCACTGAATTAATAAAAAGTCTATTAAGAAAAAAATTATTGTTTTGAATTGATCTTCTGCCCACAGGCCTGTCACACCCCTTTTTAATTTTACAGTATCTGTTGTTCGTGGAAAGGCTCCTTCCCAGGGACCCCCATCTCCAACGTCGGTTTTGTTCCATTGGATAGCTTAATTATTGACTTTTGATGTTTGCCGTCTGTCTTTTAACAGCGCAGAATGCACAAGCATTCAACAAATTCTCGGTCAGTCGTGTTTAGAATTTAGCCTGGTATTCGGAACCCCCCCAGACGGTCCCTCCCAGCTTCCTGCTTCCCTTCCAGAGCGAAAATGCAGACTGCAGACTCCTCGAGGACTGGCTGGAGAAACACTGATTCAGCTGTCATTGTTTTTTGTTTTTTTGCAAAAAGCAGCATTCCAAAGTCTGGAAGACCTCTTCTGAACAGTAAGGTTTCTGAATATTAACTGTTTACTTTTTATTATAATCCAGGGATAAGGGACAGCCAGTTATCTGTCAGCAAAGATGCATATTCTTGAGATCAGAGATGAAGAATGATCTCATCTATGGAGAGAACATCTCTATGAATGCGTTTTTTAGTTCCAAAGCAGAATTCCCTCTTTTTTGTAAGTCTATGCACCTAGTGACAGCCAATTAAACATAACAAAAATAAGTGCAAAGAACATTTAGGCTGCACTGATCACCTCTTGGATTTCTGTAAGCAGTGATGGTAGTAAAGAGAGAAAATATCCTGCAAGGATGTAATATAATGGTGAGGGCAGCTCCCAGATAAACAGATAGATGAAACTGGAAGGTTAGGTGTCAGCAATGAGAAGGCGAGACATGACAGCCGGAACTGATAACGCCTTTCAATAGCCTGACAGATGATGAGAGATTTTACTGCACAGCGCTACATGTGGAATTTTGGGGTGCAGAACCCCAAAATGTTTCTATGTGCTTGTCATTTAAGGTCCACGAGAGACGTGCTGTTAAAATCTAAAAAACATACAGTGCAGAAGGAAAGATTTTTTTTTGTGGCCTCAAGGGTTTACAAATTATGAGGAATTGTAAGGAAGCAAAATTATAATCAACTCCAATATAATGGTTATTAGACTTTTTATTTTCACTTTGATTTTATTCAGACAAAGTATATGGAATTTTAGATATTCTCTCAAGCAATATTAGGATATTTCATGAGATTGTAATTGCATTTTGTTACATATTTATACTTTCTTTTGTTTTTTTGCATTTAATTCCTTCTTTTTATTGTGTTAAAATGTGTTTGTGTTGATATCCTGTTGAATATAAAAAATCGACATTAGAATTTTTTTAAAAATCACATCCGATGAAATGATAACTCATGCATGAGAGGTCTGGCTGGTCTTTGACATATCATCCGTGAAGTGGCCTGATGTCTTATGGTCTTTTATTTCTTTCGACATCAGACGCCCACAACAGACTGCCCAGCTTTCTTCTCTGTGATGGAAGGGCCTGTCCTGCTTTTGACAGTCGACTGCAGTAACTTCCCGGCTCAGATGTGAAGTAAGACTTTCACGGCCAAATGTGCTCACTATGGATGACGCTTTTACAGATGTTCCTGCAGCTGTCCTGAGCACCTGGCTCAGGAGCCCATGGTCAAACCCGTGGCCCTGCACTGTCGGACAGCCACTATGGATGTGTTAAAGGATTCTCCTCTTCTGGCACGGAGGATGTGCTGGTGAGCTGAACCTGTCGCAACAGAAGGAGTTTGATGGGCTAAGTAGGCCATTTGGCTTTCCATTCCCTTGCTAGGCCAGGTTACGGCAGTGCTTAGTCGTGCTTATTGATTTCCCACAGTCATTTCCAGACCTGAGCTTGGAAAAAGCACACTTTTTCCACGCTTCAAGCATTTCTGTCTGGTTCTGACAAATGTCCCTTATCTTCAGCCCTCATATCTAAGGTACCATCCTTTTGGCCCGAAATCAAATTTATATTTCATAATGACTCAAGACAGTACTAAGAGAGTCAATCATGCTGGACATTCAAAACACAAATTTTGCAAATGCACATGTGAGTTTTTGTTTTGTTATTTTATGTCCATAATATAAGGTGCCTCATGCAGTAGATTACTGCACTGACAGCGTGAAAGTTGTGGGTTCACATCTCAAGATGAATGCATATAAATTGCAGCCATTTCCTCTGCTGTTAGTTGCTTTAAATAAAACTGCCATATCACTTTGTGGACACCGTAAATATTGTCTCTCACCTATACAGCCAATGAACACAGAGACTTGCATCTTTCTGAACTTGTGGGTATTCCCTCAGAATTTGCACTGTGGTGTGGTGTTGAAGGTGAAACTGTGACATTAAGATCAGTGATTAAGAACTTCTCCACGGCCGAAAACGGAAAGAGGCCTTCTGTTCAGGCTTTGGCAGTTTAGCTTTTCTCACAACCTGGCCCTAAGTCAAGCTTCATCTGTCACAGCCTGACAGTGTAGGACTCCTCCTGCTTTTAACTTGCTCTTTTAATCAGCGCTGTGACACTTATTGCCAGAAATCCCAGCGCTCACCCCTCATGAATGAATCCACTGATTCCTCACTCATGCTGCTGATTACATATGTTTCACTTTTTAATAGCTCTACAAGGACTGGTTTCTTACGTTTTACGGCAGCTCACCCCACATACGTTACCTGCCAATCCACGTATTCTTCTTTTAAAAGTTGAATTTTGCAAAAGGAGAGGTTTTAGAATGTTTAAGGGAGGTCACTTGACCGTTATTTACCTTTGAACTTGGCCAGTTTTCTGTCTCCTGCTTGGTTGTCATGGTGAATTTTGAATTCATCTGTGCTGTTGAAAAAGCTATTCTCTGTGCTCCTGTAATGGATTTGAGCTAAAAAAAAATTCAGTGATCTTCCTTCTTTTTGAGGTAGATGGCCATCTCTGAGTGCTTTTATTAGCTGTTTTTGTGTGCTTGTTGCTGGTAGCTTCCCTTAGCATTCCAGCCAATTTTAATAATTATCATCTGCAAGGGGACGTATGATTTTGTAAATGACACAGGTTGAGATGATTTCGCATTCTAGTCTTGTGCTACGCCAACATTACAAACGTCATCAGTCCTCAGGCTAAAACTACCATAGTTGTCCAGTTTAAGATCCTGACTTTACAGTAACCTTCATTAGTTTATGGAGCATTGAGGAATGTGTCTCTGCAAGGTCCAAGCATAACAATCACTGCTCTATCTACTGCTGTGTTCTTGCATGCTTCCCTGGTCTGACTCATCATCCCTACGTCATTGTAGTGTCAGAGTTCTGGAAAAAAAACAAAACAAAACTGAACACTCAAAAAAAAAATGTCTGTCTTCTGGATGGAACAACTGAACAGTGAAATTCTCAACTGGTTGGTATTTCAATATCTTTGCTCCTCACCCATTGACAGACACTCTGTCTTTGCCTCAGACTGGCTCTCAAAATTCTTCACAGTTGACAGTGGCTGCCAGTACTAACAGTACGAAGAACTTCTGCATCCTGGAGTTGACTTTGCCCTTGCCTGTAGTCCTATTTTGGCTGCTTCTGCTTTCCGCTGCCCTCTCTTTTCCTTTTCAATACCCCCCACTCGGGTTTTATATGATGAATCATCTCTTCCGTCCCTTCACTCTTATCAAAAATAGGATCTTAGTCACTTCTTTATATTGGGTAACAAACTGATTCTAAAGTAATGCTGATTATAATAGTAGATATAGTCTACGGGCATTTATCAGCATTATCATTATTGCTACTTCCAGCATTCTGTGCTCCTTATCAGACTGACTCCTCTCCTTCTTCTCATTGGCTAGAAGCCACCTGATCCCATGATACACCAATGGCACGTAAAGGCTTCTGGCATTGTGAAGTGACTTTTCCTGAGTCCTCACCAGGGCTGATTCCTGAGTGTTGCATGTCTCATTTGCCGCCTGCGAGAAATTCATGTTGAACTGGCGGAGATCCAAGCCACACGTGCTCTCGTGGACCTTGTCATACACCCTGCCGTGGCTTTTCCTCATTGCCAGCAGTCCCTCCAGATGTCACCGCATTTCTGTGTGTTCTTGTCAGTCACTGATTATGCCAGCAAGACAAAAATATTCTCTAGGTGGGGAGCTTCATCAGTGCGGTAGGCGAGGCAGTGTGAAATATTGGGCTGTGGCGAGAGAGAACAAAACACTGAGTTTAAAAAATTAAATCTTGTGTTCGGGTAGATCTGACATCTATGCTCCTGGAAATGTTCTATGAATTTTAACATGAGAATAAAAGTAATACACCAGTTTTTTTCTGTGACTTATGTTTATATTGTTTTAGGAAACCCCCAGTCTGATACATACACTGGGGGAGGGAAACCAGACCCTAACCCTTGAGTTGTGAGGCAACAGTCGTTTCTCCTGATCTCGATCAACTTCATAATGGCTCAGGCTGTGTTCACAGGAGACTGTTGTGTAACCAGGAAAGAAGATGGCTGACCTGCTTCAGAGCCGTCGTTTGTCAGTTTTTTTCACTACCTGCCCTCTCTTTGAAATCTCAATCGAAGTGCCCTTTAAAACTTTGCTATTCCTGCACAGAAGCATTTTGTCGTCAGTTTTTCTATAACACAGAGTGACAATTGCATTTGTTCAACGATTATAATTAGTTCAAGTAATAAACTTTGTTTTCCTATATTTATTTAAGTCAACCAAGCTGGATTTTCACAGTTTGGGAGTGTCGGCCTGTCAGACTTTCAGCAGATGCGAGCTGGTAAGAGGCTAATCTGAGTCATGGCAGGGGACAGTCTCTGACGTGGGATCTGACTGTTTACATTACCCCCGTGTTCCTGGCACCTCTGTCCAGTCTTCTTTGCAACATCTTCTGGAAAATCTGTCATTGTGTTCCAGAGAGGGGAGGATTCTGCGCAGGGATTGCCTTTAAGGTAAGATGGGAGGAATTAACAAAGAGAACCAAGACCAGCATTTTCTGCTTTGAATAAGACCCAAAAATGAAGGGCAGGGAACGTGAGGAGATTAATGGTGTCATCAATAGTGTATTTTATTATATAGCTACACTTGCCCTTGCTTTGGTTTTGTGGAACCATTGATATGGGTTCTCTTTGTATGACGGGTGAAGCTTTAAGACCTTAGTGGCCCATCATAGCTGTTCTGCTCAATAACATTATTGGATGCTCTGTCAAAAATGTCATTTTATGGGTTCATGTTCTCGAAGGTTGCCATGTCGATAGCAAATTGAAGTTAATGTTTACTTATTAGCCAGCCAAGTCGATAGTTAGCGAGTGTCTAAGTGTGACACATGACATGAACGCTAGCTCGTAACCTTGGCAACATTCCGCAGAATCCTAAAAATAGACAACAGATACTTAATAATAGGTACAGCATAAAAATAAAAAATATATATTTGTTGTGGCTTCAGTTGCTCTTCAGATTCAGTATTTTCTATGTGACAGTGACTTTAGATACTCGTTGACAGGCCCTCAGGGATAAAACATTGTTTTGGCTGTCGCACATTCCACTTGAAATGACTCTAAAGAGATCTATCCCATTTTCCCTTTGTCAATGAGAGGATGAGGAGGAGCAGTTAATTGAAGAAGGACACATGACACCCACCGTCATAACCTCCCACAGCCCACAGAGCTGCCACTTCATTCCTGCCTGTGGAGACTCTCATCCGACGGGCACAAACATGTTTGACAGACATGGATGTTAGTATTCAGCGGCAGTATACAACATAGGGTAACCTGATGCTATTCAGCTGAGACTTTTTCAGAAATACATAAATGGCATGTTTCAGGTACTTACAAAACAAATTATTCATGTGAAATGGTTTATAGATGACATGTGACCTCTTTACAGTGGCGGTCCATGGAATGTGTCGAAGCCATATGTACTATAAGGATTTACTACTGGTGCCTAGCAACTAGATTTGCTAAGCCCTCCACAGCCTCTTCAGACTCTGTGTGACACCTTAGGTCATTTGTATTTTTCAAATTTAGGACTCGTGTGCCTTGGGGTAGCATTGCTGAAAAATTGACCAAATTCAATAGTCTGAAGTTTCATTTAAGTGTACACTTTCTCACGCACACAGTCTGCTCACTTTGCAAAAGCTCAGTCTTTTGAACTTCAAAATAACTGACTCCACTAATTGCATTATGATGTACCTCTTTTTGAGACCTACCATAAGGAACAGATTGATCATTCACATAGCATACATAACTGTGACCATCCTCGAGAGAGACAAAAAAAACGTTTGGGGAAAATGCTGATAACCATAGCTTGATAATTCAGACAATTATTAGCATGTCTGCCTGTTCTCAGGGGATGTGTGTGTCAGTTGTGATGCAAATAAAACCTCTTATACAAGAGAACTCAATTCTCAGTCACCAAAACAGCACAAGGACTGAAAGTCTATATTACAGCTTTCAGTTTTGTGATGCGTTCCTTTGAAGTGCATGTACCGACAAAATGCACCGTATATTAAGGGATTTGTGGCTTTCTAACCTCAAAAGGATTATAATTTGCAATGAACAACTTTAAATATTCAAAAAAAAAAAAAAAACAAGTTGAATCATTTACTCTAACAGGAGGTTCTAGCCCATTCTGTCATGTGCATTTACAATTTTGCATGTCCAGCTAATAAGAGAATTCTGAATGCCAAGATATTGCTGCAATAAAGGTAACCATTAGTAAGTAAATAAATTTAAACAATCCAAACTTCTTCCTACCACATTACTTCCCAAATGATGCATCCTTTATTGGATATATTAACTTTTCCAAGGCAAAAAGCTTTTCAATATACCTTAATGTAAAAAAAGGCCAAAGGATAACTTTGCATAAGTGTGGAAGTAGAATGATTATTAGATTATTGAACGGCTTGGGACTGACATGAAAGCCATTGTGTCTGGGTAGTGATGTCACTGTATGAAAATGGAAAGAGACTGTTCATTTAGTCAGACTTTAAAAGCTTGGTGGACACTTGCTTGGAGTCATGTGTCATATGGTGCTCACCCTTTCGAGGTTACGTTTCATTGAAGGGCTCTCGTTAACTGCCGCTCACCCTTTCGAGGTTACGTTTCATTGAAGGGCTCTCG
>JAABNY020000040.1:10367288-10382556 GCA_015164015.2 Brevimyrus niger | reverse complement strand
GATCTCAACCCAATAGAGCATCTTTGGGATGTGGTGGAACGGGAGCTTCGTGCCCTGGATGTGCATCCCACAAATCTTTATCAACTGCAAGATGCTATCCTATCAATATGGGCCAACATTTCTAAAGAATGCTTTCAGCAACTTGTTCAATGCCACGTAGAATTAACTATTCTACTATTCTACTAACTATTATTAAGTTCTGAAGGCAATAGGGGGTCAAACACCGTATTAGTATGGTGTTCCTAATAATCCTTTAGGTGAGTGTATATGCGTAATGCATAAATCTGTTACCTATGAATTATGCATGTTTGTTTTGAGAAATATTGATATGGAGAAAATAGGAAACAGGACAGATAATGGGGAGAATCGGATAAGCAAGCAAGAACAGGAGAGCAGCTGAATAAAATAATTCTATTACAGGGTTTTAAGGGAATCTGACTTTATATGCAATGATTTGTTTTCATAATATGCCCATTAGTCAGCGTTCAGCTTCTGCAAAACCGAGAAAGTAATAAATAAGCATCCCAGCAGATGAACTTTTTTATTGTGGCTGCGCAGATTTTTTAATTAAAATACAAATAACAATTTAAAATACTCATATAGGGTAAAATGAATGTGAATTGATTTAAATTTTCTAGTGTGAATTAGCTGAATTTTCTAAATTCGGTCCTATTAGAAGTTCTGTTTAAAGAGGCAGTGATATATTAATAATTGAGCTGCAATAATTCTCAACATGCCTGACAGTTTGTTTTAATTAAGCTTTGATACTCTTGACTGGCGTCATGTGTCAGCACAACTCAAGTTGTATTAATAATTAAAGTCCTTCTACATCTCTTTTATTTATCGGTATAGATCTCTCACAATACCATTATCAGCTAACTAATATTGATAATATTAGTAATATTTCAATCATAATATATTTACATACATTACATAATTAAGGATTTTAAATGGGAAGGTTTTAATAGATCATCCTTGCATTACTCTGTTCTCTGAATTTAAAAGAATAAAGTTATATCAGCCAATTTAAGACTTATTATCTGAACTTTTGATATTTTAAACTCAAATAAGTTATATCGAGTTACAAGATTGGATCATGTACATGAGTATTTTACTTGTCCCCTGTTGAATGCAGAAGAAAAAAAATAGCATTTTCTTAAGGATATATACTTGGCATAAACTGTATGTAATTCATCTAGCTGTGGAGGCAGTTGAAGTATGATGAATATGAAGACACGATGAGATGAGACTTTGATAAAAGTCCCTTCAATTTGATTGGTTGTTATGGGAGAACAGCAATAAACTCTGGAGCTAGGGTCACATGACATGGCGGAAGAGCAGTGACTGAGATTATCTGTTGTATCAGTCCAGTACATTCCATCTTGTTCTTTTAAGGCCTTTAAGGTCTTTTTGTTGCCGTCTCCTCGAAGAATGAACTTAGGCTGCAAAACCTGAATGACTTTGACACACACCCCAAGACATATTTCTTTATGTAATAAAAACAAGCTATAATTTCTATATTTTGCTAGTTAAATTAAAAAAAAAATGTAGATATAATGGAGCAAGAAAACATACTGGTCTATAGAAATTATGTATTACATTCATATAATAACAATATGTAGAAACAACCATGAACTGTTGTTTAGTGTACGTTTCTCTGTACTGGTGTTTAGTGTACCTTCCCCTGTACTGGTGTTTAGTGCACCTTCCTCTGTACTGGTGATTAGTGTACCTTCCTCTGTACAGGTGATTAGTATACCTTCCTCTGTACAGGTGATTAGTGTACCTTTCTCTGTGCTGGTGTTAAGTGTACCTTTCTCTGTGCTGGTGTTTAGTGTACCTTCCTCTGTACTGGTGTTTAGTGTACCTTCCTCTGTTTTCAGTAATAAGTGTGATTTTTTTTTCACTTTTTGTTAGTTATATTTTAGGCAAATATGTACTGTATATTATAGTGGCCATAGGCTGTTCGTATAAACAATTAATCCGATACATGTAATGGTTTTCTCTATCCATCCATCCATCCATCCGGCCGTGCTTCCATAACTACTTGTCCAATACAGGGTTGCAGTGAAGCAGTTGCCTTTCTTGGAAAGCAAATGGCTTCAGGTAGATGATACCCCGGGTAAGACGGCAGTTCATTACACACACACTATGGGTAATTTAGAGACACTAATTCACCTAAGAGCATCTTTGGACTGCAGCCAGAAAAATGAGAGCCCTGGGGTGACCTCTGTATGGGAGAACATGCAGACTCCACATGCCAAAGAAAATCATATATATTTCCCATCCATACAAATACTTTCATAGCCCAAATGGACTGTTGCTAAATCCATCCATCTTTAATACTGCTTATCCATGCGATGAGCCAGATGCAAATCCCAGTTAGCACCAGGCTAAAGGCAGGTTAATATCCTGTGTACTGTGTACTAATAGCTTAAATAGCTCTTAAATTACTCATGGCCATTGATATTCAAACTACTATTGCAAAATTAATTTAAAAACTAATTGCTAATGTATTTATAAAACCAATAGTAATGAAAAGGTAACACTTTATCTGACAGGGCAAAGATAATATAGTATTATGCTATTACTTATGTATTAATTAACCACAAACTAAGTCTTAGTTATGTGCTTCAAATATATACTTGGTTATAGAAATTTTAGCCAGAGACTTGGTTCTTTTATGAAGAGAATATTTTATTTTCTACTTGGACTAAGAGACTACAGTGATTCAGCTGTGTGTGCAATCTCCCCCCGCATGCTGTTTGAACAGGGGGCACGCATTGCATCAACAAGTGCCGAGGCACTGAGCCTTGATGAACTATTCCTCAGCGAAATGATGCCTTTCGAGAGGCACCAGACAGCAACACAACTTTGAGATTTTTTTGTCCAAGCTTCGCATAACACTTGAGCTTTTGTAACTGTTTAGCTTTGCAGGCAACCCGTTCTTCTATCTTATGTCAAGGTCTGAACAGTAAGTAAAACAAAGGTGAGTTTCATTGTCATGCATCAATAGGATTGCATCTTTGCAGCTGAAAATATTTCAGAACAGCCTAGCGTTTGTGCAAGTCAAGTGACAACAGTTTATGGCTCAGATAACCTTAGCTTACAGCAATAGAATTTCATCATTCAGAGTCTCTGTGTTTGGCTGCTGTAACTAACATTGTTTTTATTCATTAACACATTACTTGACAGGGCACATACTTAGTAATAACTCACCTACTACAGATCATGAACAAATGTAGTTGCTACTTGAGAACATCTGCCATGATTCAGTAATGATAAGCAAACATGAGATCAGTATTTCACTAGTGTTGTTCATTACTTGTTCCTTCAGCAGTTCAGAAAGGTTTACAGAATTAACAAATTTAGTAATAAATATAGTAACTGCATGAGATAAAACATGTGTCACGATTTATTAATGATGAATTAACATGAGATCAGAATGTAGCAGTCTTAACTTGTGGTTCTATATAAGTAATATCATAATACTATATTATTTGTGCACCGTCAAGTAAAGTCTTACCTTCCACAGGACCATTATGTTCAGAGATATTAACAGCTGCTGTTCCATAAGAGAGTTATTATTTGGTTTGCTTGACCTTGACACGTGCCTGAGGAACGAGCAGAGCCGAGAATGACAGGCAGTTCAGCCATGTGAAAACAGAGAAGGGCGCAGCAAATTTTAAGATACTGTCTGACCTTTCACTGGGCATTTTAGGAACATCTGAATGTTTCCCGAGAGACCTTTTACAGTTCTCCTGAGATCTTATGCAAATATCCTGGAAAAAATTCATGCAACATAATTGTCAATCTGAGTCCAATTACACAGAAAGAATCCTGCTGTGCAAACCTTCGTCATTCAGCCCCTTTTCATCAACGAAAGCCTCAGTGTTATTTTCAAAGCTTTTCTTTAACTGTTGTATTTATTTTTTAGCCTAATGAAACTGCATTTCTTCCAGTTAACCCTTAACTTACATATCACTGTATTCAGTAGATTATCTTGATGTTAATCAGCTCAAATGCCATTTTAGCTGCTGGGAAAAAAACTCCTGCCTGTTTATAAGTGAAAGTGGGCCATGTGTCCCCATCAATCAGAAAACCTCAAGCAATAAGAACTGATTTTGAACATGATGTTGGGAATTTTGGAGTGTGATCAAATTAATGAATATCCAATCAATAATAGCCGGCGATATACAAAATATTAAGCATTCAATATCTGAATGAAACATCAAAATAATACACTGGGTGTTTTTTTTAATGATTAAAGAATAACAATAACCTGGATTCATGCAAGGTGTGCAGTTTTGCAGCTGTTATTACGCACATTTGTCTGGACAGCATCATGAGCCAGTGAAGGCAATCAGGACTGGCTGGGGGTACAAGTCCCACTGCACAAGTCCCACTGCACATCTATTATAATAATAAGTGCCGAACTGGGACAGCCACAGTGGTATCTCTGAGTGGTAAAATGTCATCTCTGCGGGCCTGAATGTAGTGCATAATGTCCTGGTTCCTATGGCCCATAGTGGGCTGCTCAAGTCGTCACGCACAATCCAATTTAGGTTTCATTTGGCTTCCTGAAAAATGCTTCGGATTTGGCCTGAACTGTAATTTAGGGAAATTTTAGTCTATGCCATTTCTGTGTTATCGTGACAATATATTACAGTATGACGTTTTACATTGCACTTATTGGAAAGTTCTTACATGTTTAATATGACTTCATGAAATAGCAAGCCATCATCAGTGTTTCGTATTAAATACAAACTTTCATTTATTTAGTTCTGGGCCCTTCCATTTAATTCTTCTCATCCAAGCATGAATTCCGCCTGCCTGCTTCTTCCAGATTATGTTCTGCGTCATATAAGTACATAGAAACAAACAGACGAATAAAGTGCAGAGATTGCTGCTCGGACGTAGCTCATTTTTGCCCCCAGTTTTCTAGACTCAATTGTTAAAAGCGTGGGGCCCCCATTATTTCCTCAATTCTAAATTTCATTGCTGTCCAATGAAACTCACGTATCTCCAAAAATCTATTATTACAGGAGCATGAAAGAACATACATTTTCTCTAAAACTACTGCAAAATAAATCTAAAACAACACAATGAAACACCCTTAGCACCAAAAATAGAAAGCTAAAATGTATCTTTATACAGCTGTCAGTAAACAGATTAATGTTTTAAATGGACTTATGTGGATTGTTGTCAGCGAGGAAAATATGTCAATGTCAAAACAATAAATTCTGATGTTATCTAGCTATCAAAGTTAATTTGTTAAATTTAGTGATATGCAATAATCCAAACGACCGTCATGAATACAAATACATAAATACAAATTAAATAAATGGTCTTTAAATTGATCTTTTCATTGATCAATTAGATATCAAATACTACCAATAGATAGAATGTGCCCATTCTCCTATCTATAGTAAAAAGTCACAATTGTCAAAAACTGGATATAGGTGGTTTTCATCAAGCAGCAACAATTTGTACATTTTTCACATCCTTATCAGGTTTGCACAAGTTTCCTCCAAAACCATTTGTGTTTAGGTGAATCAGTGCATCGGAATTGTGTGAGATTTTTTATGCGTGTGTGCACTACAATGTATTGGCAACCTTTGGGAAAAGTTCATTGTAACCTTCTACTAGATAAGTGGTTATGGAAGATAGATGGATAAATATTCGTAGTCTTAATTCCAGAAGGATCTAGCATCTCCTGTTCAAAGGATGCATGGCTGTAGCACCGAATTCACTGAACAAGAGATTGTGGCATATTGCCTGTATGCATAGAATCAGCTGCTTCTAAATCCCGCACAGTTCTGCTTACAATAGTACTTATATCAGTATTTATGCTGTGTGGCATACATTGTTGGTAGAAGTAATCGAGGGAAGGCCTTTGTTTCTGTCAAAGGTAACCTTTGGGTGACAGAAATAAAGTGTCTTACTCTTTCTGCTCAAATGAACAAGTAGCTCTGGTAGTGAACAGTGGTCATTAAAAAATACATTAAATATTCTCAATAAATCATTGTTCGTCTTAAATGCAAATATACTGCAAGATACTGCCAAGAAAACATTGTGCCAAAATATTTTGCCACAAAATCTTTTGATAAAAATATGAGAGTGCACAACTATAGTGAGTTTAGAAATATCAGAGTGCACACCTATAGTGAGTTTAGTTTGGTCTTTTGTTTTGTCTGGAATGAACTTGTAAGCATTTAATCAAAAGCTGATTTAAATCTTCCTGTGAAGTTTTTTTGCTTCCCACGCTTTCATTATCTGTCAAACCAGCCAACTATCCGATTAATAGTTAGTTCAATTAAAGTGACATTTATTATCCTTGTACACATTTCTCCTGAAAGGCAAACATGACAACTCCAGCTTACAGTATTTGTAATGGTCTTCAGTTTCACTTTTTTCCCTCAGCTTTTCATAACGAAATATCACCAGTCTGACTATAAGTTAAATTGACTATATATTGTGAAGTTATGGATTTCTTCATAATGTGTCACTTCATGCAATCCAAGTGTTACTTGTGAACTTTTATTTGTAGTTCTATACATCATTGTAGACCCCCACCAGCATAAGATGACAAAGACTTTAAAAAAAATGTCTAAGATATCAGCATAGGTTGTTTCAGCTGTAGATCTCAGAACAGATGATTGATATTCACTACCTGATCCCCATTTGTTATCAATAAAATCATCCTGCAAGTCTGAAATTTTTGCACAGACCTTATTTGTCACTGGGAGAATATTCTCTACTCAATTTCCAAATTCATTTAGCTTTCTCACCTAAACACATCCTCCTCAATTTCCTTTTTGTGTATCTACTGCCAAAAACGCGGCCCATACCTAGCAAGTCATTCCGATAATTTCTTGTCAGTTTCCCAATATCTGGTCTACACAGGGCAAAAAAGGAAAAGATATTTAAGCATACCTGAGTACTGTTGATATTCAGCATGTGAGTGATCTTTCAGATCTTTTTATTGCTGGCCATTCCACTTTCCGCCCCCTCCATCAGTTCCTAGTCTTCCTTAATGTGTTTTAGCTGTTCCCCAGACCTCTGCACAGCATATTGGTTGAGTGTGCAGCTCAGACTGCAAACTTGGGGGCTGTGAGTTCGAGGCTGGCACATCCCAGTCTTGTGTGTTCTGGGTTTTGTTTGACTTTTGTTCCCCAGTGTTCGTAGTTTTAGGTCTTGGTTTTCCTAGTGTTTTCTGTCAGTCCCCCCTCCCTGTGTTAGGATTTGTTTTTTTGTACTTATTGCATTTTTTATAAGTCTTGTAATTCCAGTGTTTAATGAGTGTCTTCTACTTTAACCTTCCTAGTTCTGTGCTCTCCCTGTCCATTAGTTTCACCTGCTGCTTGTTTTCTCTTCTCTTCTGTTGATTGTTAGGTTAATATTTCTCTCCTGCATCCTCGTTAGCTCAGTCTGGTATGTGTATGTAAGTTCTTGCCTCAATTAATTTCCCCAGTTGGTCATTGTGTTAGTTTGTGTCAGAATGTCTTGTGTTGATGCTCTGTTTGGCTTTTGTAGTTCTGCTCCCCGTGTTGCTCACTTCCCCTTGTTACCTTTTTAGATATTTCTGTAGTTAGTTCTTGTTTTCTCCTGTTAGCTCTTGACTCCTCGTGGTCCTTTACTTTGTTCCTTCCCCAATGTTTGCTTCCTTAATAAACCCCTTTGTCTTGTGGGCCACCAGTGGATCGTCACCCTCTTTTCCTGCTTTAAGCCATGACAAGAACCAACATGTTGTCCTTAATCAATCTTTCCAGGGACAAATGATAATTCTGTATACTAATAATTGTAGCACAGAGCCATAATTTTCCCATCTGTCATTTTTCCAGGTGATATAAGCCTTTCCATCGATCCTATTGATCAAGGTTAATCTGTTAATCTGAAATGCTTTCAAAAAGACAGAGAATTAAAAAAAAAAAATTCTGAGATTCCTATTCTCACTAATGTTACAAATAATTTTGCATAGAATTTTAGGGGGAAAAAATATTCTCGAGATTTGAAAAATCTAGAACATTAGTTAACAGCCATCGTAAGTGTGTCCCATATGTTCCATCAAAGGATAAGGGAAGATGGCATTTTCCGGTGAAATGCTTTTTCATGGATTCCGCACACATCAGGGAACGTTCAACAATCCGAGCATGCTTGAACAGTGGAAAGAGATCTGGGTACGCACACTAATCTTTACAGATGAAATCCTGAAGCTTAGCCTCAGCAGTGTCCTGCTCCGTCGCTTGGCAGTTCTTAGAAGGCCCTTCTTGGAGAGACGACGCCGTTCCATCCATCTGTTCTTCGCCTAATGTGCCTCCGGCTGCCTGCGGTCGTTTGGATGGATTCTTAGTGGTGCTGGGGCTTCAGGAGAGCGGAGGCCCTTGGTGCAGCATCCAGCCTAGACTTCCGACATGGGCCCCATTCCCCATACCCCTGAGCTTACAAATTAACCGGTTTTGCAATAAGTTGACAGCAGATAAACTAGGCCGACACTGCTGCATGAAAGTTCTTCAGAACATCTGTGGTGGAACATTAATTGAACTCCAGGAATAAATGTTTTAATATCTTACTCGTGTGATGCACATAAAGTTCTTTTGCCTGGATTATGTAAAAAGATATATTTGTTGTATGCATTTGAACACGGCTTCCCAATTTCGGAGGTAGAGATAAAAGACATTAAAACATATCTAAACTGACCCCACCAGCTGTAGTTCTCTAGCTGACAGGAGAGCCCGTGGACAGACGTGTTTTCTGGCTTATAAGTCTGCGCTCGTCCTCTTTGTCAGCTCAGCTTAAATGGCAAGTGGTGTGGCAGAGGTTAGAAAGCCCCGTGTCTGATCCCTTGCGTTTGAACGTGCTGATGTGTTTTAGATCTGTGTTTTTGTTCCCCGATAAAGAACACAGACCAATCAAATTATCAGACTAATTAAAAGACTGTTATGAAAATGAACTTCCCAGTTGAAAGGAATTTACTAAATACTCTTTCTTTAGCTGATGATCTTTTTGGAGGGGGGGGGGGACAAATGTAGCCAAATTAAACATTTGGAGTCCCCCTCCTTTACGCTGCTATATACACCCTGTAGCACTGCGTCAAATACAATGGCCAGATCAGCAAAGATTTCGGTAAACTTATCATACATTTACATTGAAAAGTGATCCATCATTATCATCAAGGGTGAATCAAGATGAGTGCAAACTGTTCCATGATACATTTGTGTACATTTTTAAATCAACACAGCATTACATCATAAATAACAAATAATCATTCAGTAAATCCACTTATCCATTGCCACCCTTAATGCAATCTCTGGCAGCACGGTGCTGGGGCCACCGTGGATCCGAGATGAGCTGCACGTCCATTACAGGGCAGACACAAACACACCTTACAGACAACGGCCCACTTAAACATGCCTGTGCCCTGTCAGATGAATTCCACATAAACATAAGAACCAGACAAACACAAAATATTTTTTTTTGGCCTTTTAACCTGTTTTTGTGTTAGGTTTCCTATCTGCGAATGGATAACCAGAGCACTTACATTTCATTCAAAGTTCAGCCATTATGTTATACAGATCCATATCTTACGTGTCTTTTGGGTTACCTTTCTAATACGTTATTTTTCACTGTGTATAATCAATTATCTTGAACGTATTCAGCACTGCTCAAGGTGGAGTGTGACTCTGCGGGTTTGAACTCATGATTGGAAGGTTACCGCTTTAAATCCCGTGACTGGCAGAGTGATTTCACTGTTGGGCACTTGAGCGAGGCCCTTACCTGCAATTACTCCAAGGACTGGCTGACCCTGCTCGCTGATCCTCCCATGTACATCGCTTTGGATAAAAGGGTCTGCTATATAAATAGATGTAAACATATCTGTTAAGATGTCGTCGAGAGCTCTATCGCTACAGGGTCCGGTGTCGTCACGGCGCCCATGTGTTTGGATGTGGTTAAGTAAACGGGAGTGGATGTTACACTGAAGAAGATTAAAGGCAGCAGCAGCCAGCGGTAATGCAGTCAGATCAATGGCAGTGTCACAGGTGTACAACACTGTACACAAAAGTAACATGAAAGAGTCAAATGCCCATTATGCCTTTTGCTGAGTTTGTGGAACATAAAATGGTATCGTTCACATGGATATGGGGTGAATTTGTGTGTGGGGGGCAGGTGGGGGGGGGGACCAGCTAACCATTCTCAGCTAATTATGAAAGGTCTAACTACCAAAGCTATAATTATAATATGTATCTGAATATTATAATATAATATCTGAATATTAGGCCTTGGTCCCCCCCAGTGTTAAGTCCATGGTTAATGTCTTGCTTACTATTACTAGCTAGAAGCGCTGTTCTCCAATTGAGCTTAGCTTGTCCAGCATGTTTTGCCGTACATTTATATGAAGTAAATTATTTGCTAAAATCAAATACCAGCCATTTATGGCAGCTTACATGTTTTTGAGTTCAAGAAATCCTTCCATTAAAATGAAATGCTCCTGTTTTCAATGTCTCCTTATTCCGGTGAATATGTTTCTATTATAACATCAAAGAGAAAGGTTGTCCAGGGAGTTTCCTTACAAGCGTACATAATCAAAGTCAGTAATCAGTGAATATCTAACACCATATGAATTTGATGGATTGTAGTGGATTAAACTCCATCTGACTCCATAATGTGGCATTACATCCACCTTTCATAGTCACAAAATATCCATAAAAAATCTATTTTGATTTAATAACTTGGATTAAAAGGAATGCAAAGGTAAGCTGGTCCTCCTTTTATTATACTTCAGACAGGGTTGCTGATGACCCCCATTCACATTCAAAGCCATTCATATTTTTTATATAGACGTGCTAGCACAATGGCCTTAAAAATGGAGTCTTTGACCTGGAATGGGGAGAAAAACGTAAACGACTGGAGTTCGGAAAGCACTTAGAAACTCATCCTGCCATAACTGGGCCAGGGCAGGAAAGGAATGAGCTCTCAAAGACAGACCCCAAAGGCAAAAAGCCATTAAGTAACACAGGTCTAGAACTGCAATTAAATTATCAATGATTGTCACCCCTGTATGGTTAAGACTATGATCAAACGTATTTTTGCCCTAATGGTCTTTGTAAATTACAATTTTATGAAACTTTAATATATTTTTTTTTACTTTATTAGTGTCATCAATACATAGCCATTAGTAACTTTGTAAGATTGTAATTTCAGTATTTCACTGCATTCTTTACGCTATAATGACTTCACAATAGTTATTAGTGCATAGTTAGGCTAATGCATCATTCCACTCTACATTGGAGAATATATGCTCTAATTAAAAGTCTAAAGTTGGCACTATATACTGTTCATTACATTGCTCACAATTGTAGACTGCAGTAGGGCACAATTATTATTACTCTAGGTTTAGAAAAACTGTACTGTTTAGTAAACTCTGCTCCCCAATCAATGGTCCTCATTATACATACTGTAGCTATTCATGGAGCTAAATGCTTTGCCAAAAAGTACCCAAGGAATCAGCTTTTTTATTGACATAAATGTGCAAGCATCATAGAACAGCATAAACATTACTATAATGACATAAATATATTTTTAATTAAACTTAAGATAAATATACCTAACAGTTACAAGAATGATATTTTCACATTTGTAGAATTGTGGCTTTCAATACATATTTCTTATGTACATGGGAGTAATACAACATTAAGATGAATCATCTAGAATAAAATTATCGCCTCAGACAAGCAGTAATTGCCTAAGACAGACAATGCAGCATGATAGTTTAATATAGTATCTTTATACAGAATAAGCCTAAAAAGCATTATCACAGAGCGACAACTAGCAAAACTAATTCATGGCAGCAAAATTATGTGAATAAAAATCTCAATACATCAATACACGTTGACCGAATAGGACTTCAATCATGTTATAGACAAAACTTAGGAAATAAAGAGTATATGGCATATTTTGTCCATTAGATTTTACCAGTGGGCTGTTCAGGATAATTGAGGACTAAACCGGGAACTGTTACACTTTGGGGATTTTAAACCAAACTAACAGTTTGTCGGGAGAGAAAACTCTTCAACAGAGACTTTTTTCTGGCATAGAATTATGTAGGTTGTGGGCAAAACGTCTGTTGTCTTACAGTGAAGTAAAACTGTCATAGAGAAAAAACTGTAGGAAAACCTGACGTGATACATCTACAGAATAAAAAAGTGGATTTATTTTATGGGATTAGAGTTTAAATTTTAGTATTAGCCAGCATTGCCTTTGATAGCTTTTCAGTTAGACTTTGTGACAAACAATGATTCAATGACTCTCAGATGGCCAGTCAGTCATTTTATTTGCACCAGAGTATGGGGCAGATCTCGACTGAACATTTCCAAAATGAAAATCAGTAAAATAAACATGAATATGTTATAGAAATGACAGACATACCTTGTCAAACCTATGTCACCCTCATAAGCAGATCTGTTAGGATTTGGCCTGAATTATTCCCACCAAAAATAATCTTTCAGGAGCAAACATAATCCTGGGTGATTGGAGCACAACCTCAACAGGATTTATTTATGCAGTATCTGTAATTATATACAAAATTATACAAATCGTTAATAGGCAAATCTGAATAGTAGCAGACATTGAACATAACCTAAGTGAAGTGTACAGTATTTGTTTTGAAATTGCATGTACAAAACCAAATAGAAACAGTCAACAGAACAGTCAAGTTAAATGTTTGAATGCTGAATGTAACTTTCCCATCAAGTCTATGCAAATTTCAAGTAATAGTTAATGGCTTCATTAAATGGACAGTTGTTTATTTTCAAAGCACCCAAAAACATGAAAGCCCAGCTGTCAATTCATTTGATTATATTTGTAACAGAGCCTGATGAAAATGAAACCTCTGGAGAAGTGAGGACACTAGTTCTTTAGTGTGTGTCTGTGTGTGTGTGTGTTTACCTATCCTTATGGGGACACAATGACATAACGTGATAAATATCTGTTTTTTTCCCTTATGGGGACGGTTTCCTGGTCCCCATAAGGGAAAACTCTATTTTATATAAATCAGTGACTGCTATGAAAAAATTAAAAATGCAAAAACTCTTGTATTTCATTAGGTTACTTATGGTTATGATTAGGGCGGGGTAGGGGTTAAGGTTGTCATAGTTAGCATTAGCATTTTTCCCATTGAAATGAATGAGCGGTCCCCATAAGGATATGTTTACCCTATGTGTGTGTGTGCGTGCGTGTGTGTGTGTGTGTGTGTGTGTGACAAGGGTATAATTAGGGCTAACTCATTCTATTTCAACATGTCACAGGAAAATTTCTAAATCTATTGCCTAAAGGCAATATAGTCCCTATACAATTTATCTAGAAAAATACTGTAATGTACAACACTGTGTAACACAATAATATTGCCCATATGATACACTCCCAATATTTTTGTGTTAATATGTATCAGCAGCTCAAGGCCTTGCTGAATAGTAGCCCCAATGATGTATATTTAGTAGACATGACAGGCAAAGGCCAAAGGGCCATAAGACACTGTCTTAATGTTGCTCCATCCATTGTGTGTATGTAAAATGGTATACATGACACATAATTTTCTTGCAAATTTTATAAAAATGAGACCACCTACATTTATAATTATTATCTGGGTTAGGATTTAGGAATCGTTCGTTGGTTTTGAAAAACCAAGGGCCCACTTCAAGATTAGTGGCGATGCGCAGATCTGCTCTAAGGCCATCCGAATCTATATCAATATTTAAATCATCCACCGGCTGCCAACCCAAACAAATTGTTTTTACTTTCCAGTATTTCTCAGTGGGATACATGTGAGTGTGATGATCTGGTAGCACATTACACCAAATTCGGCTGGTTAAAAAGAAAATAAACACAAACGGTTTAAAAGCTAATGATAACGTTTGACTGGTGTACATAATAAATAAGCAATAAAACATTTTATAACACAGCAGTACAAACAAAGGCTGGTGTATTGTGGCTAATCCATTATCCCTTCAAAATAAAATTCTTCATGACACTACAACTTCCCAAATACAAATAATTAGGAATACTAATTACTACATCAAAGATGACATACCCAGCACTTGATTTGTCATGGTTAACTACTTCACTGTTTAAAAATATTTTTATTACATTATATGCAAAAATGCACAACGATCAGTAAACACACTAACTGGAGGATGGTTATATAATTGGGGCAGGATTCAAACCTGTTTCTACAGCCAAAAGTTACACAGCGAGAAGGATTGCTTTGACTTCCTCAACATGGTGGTCAAATCGCTGCACTTGCAGTCATATGACAGCAGTCTAGTAAATATAAAAAGTGAGTAGTCCTCACTTTTTATTCTGTGTACTTCAAAAACACAAAAAATGGCTGAGTATGGGAGCATGGCATTTTATGACACACATCCAAAACCACTAAGATCAAAACATAATTTATTTATTTGCAAACATTGAAAACATATCCTTCATATACTAGAAACATGACAAAGTATCAAAACAGTGGCATAATATTATATTATTTTGCGCTACTTAATTGTGGTCAACAAAAAATAAATCTTCCCTACTCATCCCCTATATCCCATCATACCGATGAGCAGGTGATGACATACCTCCTCCTAATCACATTAAACACATAACTTAGGTACCATAAAGCGTGAAGAAAATAGGCAAGTAAAATACAAAATAACCATTAAACTGACACGGTTCCTATATTCTATTAGGGCAATTTGGTCATGTAGACATTCTCAGAGTGCTTGTATAACAAGTAGCATAATAAGAATAAGGGCAGATGGTTATACTTGCTCCCTTGCCCTAATCAGTCATGCCACATAATTAACCTTCTACAAAAGTGTCTGGTACCTACATTTATGTTACATTTATACATTGACTTTCTCTAATTCATAAACTCTGTGTAAGATTGCAGTAAATCCTCATGAATACACACTTTATTGGATCCCCAATTATGGAGGCTGAGGAAATGGCCTAAAGGTCAGAGAGGAGCCTAAGGCTCACGTCTCCAGCCTTATTATCCTGTCATTGTTTTTCTGTCATCCTCAGGGTCGATCTTGTATTATCTGACCTTAATATTTTGTTCCAGTGGGGAGATCAGTGATCATTCATGTGTTTAATCGCAGGGTCCTGATGGCATCTTACCTATAGTCTTAAAGGAGATGAGGGACATTATTAGCCAACCTTTAACTTTAATATTCCAGAAATCATTATCTGCGGGTGTGGTACCTTCCGATTGGAAGCATGC